>CAMPQE020000208.1:1584918-1774879 GCA_946902985.2 Meconema thalassinum
TAGTTATTATTCAGCTAGTTTAGAGCATATTTAGCTAGATATAGGTAATATTCGTCTAGTTTCAGGTATTACTCAGCTAGTTTAGAGCGTATTTGGCTAGATATAGGTTACGATCATCTAGTTTTAGGGTTTACTCAGCTACTTTAGAGCATATTTATCTAGATATAGGTTACAATCAGTCAGTTCTAGGTATTACTCAGCTAGTTTAGAGCATATTTAGCAAGATATAGGTTACATTCAGTCAGTTTTAGTTATTATTCATCTAGTATAGAGCATAATTATCTAGATATAGGTAACATTCGTCTAGTTTTAGGTATTACTCAGCTAGTTTAGATTATATTTAGCTAGTTATAGGTTACATTCAGCTAGTTTTAGGGTTTACTCAGCTAGTTTAGAGCATATTTAGCTGGATATAGGTAACATTCGGCTAGTTTAAGGGCTTACTCAGCTAGTTTAGAGCTTATTTAGCTAGACATAGGTAACATTCGGCTAGTTTTAGGTATAACTCAGCTAGTTTAGAGCCTATTAACTAGTTATAGTTTACATTAGGCTAATTTTATGGTTTACTCAGCTAGTTTAGAGCGTATTTAGCTAGATATAGGTTACATTCAGTCAGTTTTAGGTATTTCTCAGCTAGTTAAGAGAGTATTTAGCTAGATATAGGTTACATTCAGTCAGTTTCAGGTATTACTCAGCTAGCTTAGAGCATATGTAGCTAGTTATAGGTTACATTCAGTCAGTTTTAGGTATTACTCTGCTAGGTTAGAGAATATTTAGCTAGATATAGGTTACATTCAGTCAGTATTAGATATTACTCAGCTGGTTTCGTGCATATTTAGCTAGATATAGGTTACATTCAGTCAGTTTTAGGTATTACTCAGCTAGTTTAGAGCATATTTAGCAAGATATAGGTTACATTCAGTTAGTTTTAGGTATTACTCTGCTAGTTTAGAGCATATTTAGCTAGATATCGGTTACATTCGGCTAGTTTTAGATATTACTCAGCCCGTTTAGAACATATTTATCTAGGTATAGCTTACAATCAGCTAGTTTTAGGGTTTACTCAGCTACTTTAGAGCATATTTAGCTAGATATAGGTTACATTCAGTCAGTTTTAGTTATTATTCAGCTAGTTTAGAGCATATTTAGCTAGATATAGGTAACATTCGTCTAGTTTTAGGTATTACTCAGCAAGTTTAGAGCATATTTAGCTAGTTATATGTTACATTCAGCTAGTTTTAGGGTTTACTCAGCTACTTTAGAGCATATTTAGCTAGATATAGATTACATTCAGTCAGTTTTAGGTATTACTCAGCTAGTTTAGAGCATATTTGCTAGATATAGGTTACATTCAGTCAGTTTTAGGTATTACTCAGCTACTTTAGAGCATATTTAGCTAGATATAGATTACATTCAGTCAGTTTTAGGTATTACTCTGCTAGTTTAGAGCATATTTAGCTAGATATCGGTTACATTCGGCTAGTTTTAGATATTACTCAGCCCGTTTAGAACATATTTATCTAGTTATAGCTTACAATCAGCTAGTTTTAGGGTTTACTCAGCTACTTTAGAGCATATTTAGCTAGATATAGGTTACATTCAGTCAGTTTTAGTTATTATTCAGCTAGTTTAGAGCTTATTTAGCTTGTTATAGGTTCCATTCAGCAAGTTTTAGGTATCACTCAGCTAGTTTGGAGCGTATTTAGCTTGTTATAGGTTACATTCAGCTAGTTTTAGGGTTTACTCAGCTACTTTAGAGCATATTTAGCTAGATATAGATTACATTCAGTCAGTTTTAGGTATTACTCAGCTAGTTTAGAGCATATTTGCTAGATATAGGTTACATTCAGTCAGTTTTAGGTATTACTCAGCTAGTTTAGAGCATATTTAGCTAGATATCGGTTACATTCAGTCAGTTTTAGGTATTACTCAGCTAGATTAGAGAATATTTAGCTAGATATAGGTTACATTCAGTCAGTATCAGGTATTACTCAGCTGGTTTCGAGCATATATAGCTAGATATAGGTTACATTCAGTCAGTTTTAGGTATTACTCCGCTAGTTTAGAGCATATCTAGCAAGATATAGGTTACATTCAGTTAGTTTTAGGTATTACTCTGCTAGTTTAGAGCATATTTAGCTAGATATCGGTTACATTCGGCTAGTTTTAGATATTACTCAGCTAGTTTAGAACATATTTATCTAGTTATAGGTTACATTCAGCTAGTTTTAGGGTTTACTCACCTACTTTAGAGCATATTTAGCTAGATATAGGTTACATTCAGTCAGTTTTAGTTATTATTCAGCTAGTTTAGAGCATATTTAGCTAGATATAGGTAACATTCGTCTAGTTTCAGGTATTACTCAGCTAGTTTAGAGCGTATTTGGCTAGATATAGGTTACGTTCAGCTAGTTTTAGGGTTTACTCAGCTACTTTAGAGCATATTTATCTAGATATAGGTTACAATCAGTCAGTTCTAGGTATTACTCAGCTAGTTTAGAGCATATTTAGCAAGATATAGGTTACATTCAGTTAGTTTTAGGTATGTACTCTGCTAGTTTAGAGCATATTTAGCTAGATATCGGTTACATTCGGCTAGTTTTAGATATTACTCAGCTAGTTTAGAACATATTTATCTAGTTATAGGTTACATTCAGCTAGTTTTAGGGTTTACTCACCTACTTTAGAGCATATTTAGCTAGATATAGGTTACATTCAGTCAGTTTTAGTTATTATTCAGCTAGTTTAGAGCATATTTAGCTAGATATAGGTAACATTCGTCTAGTTTCAGGTATTACTCAGCTAGTTTAGAGCGTATTTGGCTAGATATAGGTTACGTTCAGCTAGTTTTAGGGTTTACTCAGCTACTTTAGAGCATATTTAGCTAGATATAGATTACATTCAGTCAGTTCTAGGTATTACTCAGCTAGTTTAGAGCATATTTAGCAAGATATAGGTTACATTCAGTCAGTTTTAGTTATTATTCATCTAGTATAGAGCATAATTATCTAGATATAGGTAACATTCGTCTAGTTTTAGGTATTACTCAGCTAGTTTAGATTATATTTAGCTAGTTATAGGTTACATTCAGCTAGTTTTAGGGTTTACTCAGCTAGTTTAGAGCATATTTAGCTGGATATAGGTAACATTCGGCTAGTTTAAGGGCTTACTCAGCTAGTTTAGAGCTTATTTAGCTAGACATAGGTAACATTCGGCTAGTTTTAGGTATAACTCAGCTAGTTTAGAGCCTATTAACTAGTTATAGTTTACATTAGGCTAATTTTATGGTTTACTCAGCTAGTTTAGGCGTATTTAGCTAGATATAGGTTACATTCAGTCAGTTTTAGGTATTTCTCAGCTAGTTAAGAGAGTATTTAGCTAGATATAGGTTACATTCAGTCAGTTTCAGGTATTACTGAGCTAGTTTAGAGCATATGTAGCTAGTTATAGGTTACATTCAGTCAGTTTTAGGTATTACTCTGCTAGGTTAGAGAATATTTAGCTAGATATAGGTTACATTCAGTCAGTATTAGGTATTACTCAGCTGGTTTCGTGCATATTTAGCTAGATATAGGTTACATTCAGTCAGTTTTAGGTATTACTCAGCTAGTTTAGAGCATATTTAGCAAGATATAGGTTACATTCAGTTAGTTTTAGGTATTACTCTGCTAGTTTAGAGCATATTTAGCTAGATATCGGTTACATTCGGCTAGTTTTAGATATTACTCAGCCCGTTTAGAACATATTTATCTAGTTATAGCTTACAATCAGCTAGTTTTAGGGTTTACTCAGCTACTTTAGAGCATATTTAGCTTGATATAGGTTACATTCAGTCAGTTTTAGTTATTATTCAGCTAGTTTAGAGCATATTTAGCTAGATATAGGTAACATTCGTCTAGTTTTAGGTATTACTCAGCTAGTTTAGAGCATATTTAGCTAGTTATATGTTACATTCAGCTAGTTTTATGGTTTACTCAGCTAGTTTAGAGCATATTTAGCTGGATATAGGTAACATTCGGCTAGTTTAAGTGTTTACTCAGCTTGTTTAGAGCTTATTTAGCTAGACATAGGTAACATTCGGCTAGTTTTAGGTATTACTCAGCTAGTTTAGAGCGTATTTAGCTAGTTATAGTTCACATTCAGCTAATTTTAGTGTTTACTCAGCTAGTTTAGAGCGTATTTAGCTAGATATAGGTTACATTCAGTCAGTTTTAGGTATTTCTCAGCTAGTTTAGAGCGTATTTAGCTAGATATATGTTACATTCAGTCAGTTTTAGGTATTACTCTGCTAATTTAGAGCTTATTTAGCTTGTTATAGGTTCCATTCAGCAAGTTTTAGGTATCACTCAGCTAGTTTAGAGCGTATTTAGCTTGTTATAGGTTACATTCAGCTAGTTTTAGGGTTTACTCAGCTACTTTAGAGCATATTTAGCTAGATATAGATTACATTCAGTCAGTTTTAGGTATTACTCAGCTAGTTTAGAGCATATTTGCTAGATATAGGTTACATTCAGTCAGTTTTAGGTATTACTCAGCTAGTTTAGAGCATATTTAGCTAGATATCGGTTACATTCAGTCAGTTTTAGGTATTACTCAGCTAGTTTAGAGAATATTTAGCTAGATATAGGTTACATTCAGTCAGTATCAGGTATAACTCAGCTGGTTTCGAGCATATATAGCTAGATATAGGTTACATTCAGTCAGTTTTAGGTATTACTCCGCTAGTTTAGAGCATATTTAGCAAGATATAGGTTACATTCAGTTAGTTTTAGGTATTACTCTGCTAGTTTAGAGCATATTTAGCTAGATATCGGTTACATTCGGCTAGTTTTAGATATTACTCAGCTAGTTTAGAACGTATTTATCTAGTTATAGGTTACATTCAGCTAGTTTTAGGGTTTACTCACCTACTTTAGAGCATATTTAGCTAGATATAGGTTACATTCAGTCAGTTTTAGTTATTATTCAGCTAGTTTAGAGCATATTTAGCTAGATATAGGTAACATTCGTCTAGTTTCAGGTATTACTCAGCTAGTTTAGAGCATATTTAGCTAGTTATAGGTTACATTCAGCTAGTTTTAGGGTTTACTCAGCTAGTTTCGAGCATATTTAGCTGGATATAGGTAACATTCGGCTAGTTTAAGGGTTTACTCAGCTAGTTTAGAGCTTATTTAGCTAGATATAGGTAACATTCGGCTAGTTTTAGGTATAACTCAGCTAGTTTAGAGCGTATTTAGCTAGTTATAGTTTACATTCAGCTAATTTTATGGTTTACTCAGCTAGTTAAGAGCGTATTTAGCTAGATATAGGTCACATTCAGTGAGTTTTAGGTACTACTCTGCAAGTTTAGAGCATATTTAGCAAGATATAGGTTACATGCAGTCAGTTTTAGGTATTACTCAGCTAGTTTAGAGCTATTTCGTTAGTTTTGGGTTTTACTCATGTAGTTTAGGGCAAATTCAGCTGGTTATAGGTTACATTCAGCTAGTTTCAGGTATAACTCAGCTAGTTTAGAGCATATTTAGTTAGTTATAGGTTACATTCAGCTAGTTTTAGGGTTTACTCTGCTACTTTAGAGCATATTTACTTGATATACGTTACATTCAGTCAGTTTTAGGTATTACTCAGGTAGTTAAAGCATATTTAGCTAGATATAGGTTACATTCAGTCAGTTTTATGTTTTACTCAGCTAGTTAAGAGCATATTTTACTAGTTAGAGGTAACATTTGGCTAGTTTTAGGTATTACTCTGCTATTTTAGAGCATATTTACCTAGATATAGGTTACATTCCGTCAATTTTTGGTGTTACTCAGCTAGTTTAGAGCATATTTAGCTAGATATAGGTAACATTCGGCAAGTTTTAGGTATTACTCAGCTAGTTTAGAGCGTATTTAGCTAGTTATAGTTTACATTCAGCTAATTTTAGGGTTTACTCAGCTAGTTTAGAGCGTATTTAGCTAGATATAGGTTACAGTCAGTCTGTTTTAGGTATTTCTCAGCTGGTTTAGAGCGTATTTAGCTAGATATATGATACATTCAGTCAGTTTTAGGTATTACTCAGCTAATTTAGAGCTTATTTAGCTTGTTATAGGTTACATTCAGCTAGTTTTAGGTATCACTCAGCTAGTTTAGAGCGTATATAGCTAGTTATAGTTTACATTCAGCTAGTTTTAGGGTTTACTCAGCTACGTTTGAGCATATTTAGCTGGATATAGATTACATTCAGTCAGTTTTAGGTATTACTCAGCTAGTTTAGAGCATATTTAGCTAGATATAGGTTACATTCAGTCAGTTTTAGGTATTACTCAGCTAGTTTAGAGCATATTTAGCTAGATATAGGTTACATTCAGTCAGTTTTAGGTATTACTCAGCTAGTTTAGAGAATATTTAGCTAGATATAGGTTTCATTCAGTCTGTATTAGGTATTACTCAGCTGGTTTCGAGCATATATATAGCTAGATATAGGTTACATTCAGTCAGTTTTAGGTAATACTCCGCTAGTTTAGAGCATATTTAGCAAGATATAGGTTACATTCAGTTAGTTTTAAGTATCACTCTGCTAGTTTAGAGCATATTTAGCTAGATATCGTTTATATTCGGCTAGTTTTAGATATTACTCAGCTAGTTTAGAACATATTTATCTAATTATAGGTTACAATCAGCTAGTTTTAGGGTTTACTCAGCTACTTTAGAGCATATTTAGCTAGATATAAGTTACATTCAGTCAGTTTTAGTTATTATTCAGCGAGTTTAGAGCATATTTAACTAGTTATAGGTTACATTCAGCTAGTTTTAGGTATCACTCAGCTAGTTTAGAGCGTATTTGGCTAGATATAGGTTACGTTCAGCTAGTTTTAGGGTTTACTCAGCAACTTTAGAGCATATTTATCTAGATATAGGTTACAATCAGTCAGTTCTAGGTATTACTCACCAAGTTTAGAGCATATTTAGCTAGATATAGGTTACATTCAGTCAGTTTTAGTTATTATTCATCTAGTATAGCGCATAATTATCTAGATATAGGTAACATTCGTCTAGTTTTAGGTATTACTCAGCTAGTTTAGATTATATTTAGCTAGTTATAGGTTACATTCAGCTAGTTTTAGGGTTTACTCAGCTAGTTTAGAGCATATTTAGCTGGATATAGGTAACATTCGGCTAGTTTAAGGGCTTACTCAGCTAGATTAGAGCTTATTTAGCTAGACATAGGTAACATTCGGCTAGTTTTAGGTATAACTCAGCTAGTTTAGAGCCTATTAACTAGTTATAGTTTACATTAGGCTAATTTTATGGTTTACTCAGCTAGTTTAGAGCGTATTTAGCTAGATATAGGTTACATTCAGTCAGTTTTAGGTATTTCTCAGCTAGTTAAGAGAGTATTTAGCTAGATATAGGTTACATTCAGTCAGTTTCAGGTATTACTCAGCTAGTTTAGAGCATATGTAGCTAGTTATAGGTTACATTCAGTCAGTTTTAGGTATTACTCTGCTAGGTTAGAGAATATTTAGCTAGATATAGGTTACATTCAGTCAGTATTAGGTATTACTCAGCTGGTTTCGTGCATATTTAGCTAGATATAGGTTACATTCAGTCAGTTTTAGGTATTACTCAGCTAGTTTAGAGCATATTTAACAAGATATAGGTTACATTCAGTTAGTTTTAGGTATTACTCTGCTAGTTTAGAGCATATTTAGCTAGATATCGGTTACATTCGGCTAGTTTTAGATATTACTCAGCCAGTTTAGAACATATTTATCTAGTTATAGCTTACAATCAGCTAGTTTTAGGGTTTACTCTGCTACTTTAGAGCATATTTAGCTAGATATAGGTTACATTCAGTCAGTTTTAGTTATTATTCAGCAAGTTTAGAGCATATTTAGCTAGATATAGGTAACATTCGTCTAGTTTTAGGTATTACTCAGCTAGTTTAGAGCATATTTAGCTAGTTATATGTTACATTCAGCTAGTTTTAGGGTTTACTCAGCTAGTTTAGAGCATATTAACTGGATATAGGTAACATTCGGCTAGTTTAAGTGTTTACTCAGCTTGTTTAGAGCTTATTTAGCTAGACATAGGTAACATTCGGCTAGTTTTAGGTATTACTCAGCTAGTTTAGAGCGTATTTAGCTAGTTATAGTTTACATTCAGCTAATTTTAGGGTTTACTCAGCTAGTTTAGAGCGTTTTTAGCTAGATATAGGTTACATTCAGTCATTTTTAGGTATTTCTGAGCTAGTTTAGAGCGTATTTAGCTAGATATATGTTACATTCAGTCAGTTTTAGGTATTACTCAGCTAATTTAGAGCTTATTTAGCTTGTTATAGGTTCCATTCAGCAAGATTTAGGTATCACTCAGCTAGTTTAGAGCGTATTTAGCTTGTTATAGGTTACATTCAGCTAGTTTTAGGGTTTACTCAGCTACATTAGAGCATATTAACTAGATATAGATTACATTCAGTCAGTTTTAGGTATTACTCAGCTAGTTTAGAGCATATTTGCTAGATATAGGTTACATTCAGTCAGTTTTAGGTATTACTCAGCTAGTTTAGAGCATATTTAGCTAGATATCGGTTACATTCAGTCAGTTTTAGGTATTACTCAGCTAGTTTAGAGAATATTTAGCTAGATATAGGTTACATTCAGTCAGTATCAGGTATTACTCAGCTGGTTTCGAGCATATATAGCTAGATATAGGTTACATTCAGTCAGTTTTAGGTATTACTCCGCTAGTTTAGAGCATATTTAGCAAGATATAGGTTACATTCAGTTAGTTTTAAGTATCACTCTGCTAGTTTAGAGCATATTTAGCTAGATATCGTTTATATTCGGCTAGTTTTAGATATTACTCAGCTAGTTTAGAACATATTTATCTAGTTATAGGTTACATTCAGCTAGTTTTAGGGTTTACTCAGCTACTTTAGAGCATATTTAGCTAGATATAAGTTACATTCAGTCAGTTTTAGTTATTATTCAGCGAGTTTAGAGCATATTTAACTAGTTATAGGTTACATTCAGCTAGTTTTAGGTATCACTCAGCTAGTTTAGAGCGTATTTGGCTAGATATAGGTTACGTTCAGCTAGTTTTAGGGTTTACTCAGCTACTTTAGAGCATATTTATCTAGATATAGGTTACAATCAGTCAGTTCTAGGTATTACTCAGCAAGTTTAGAGCATATTTAGCTAGATATAGGTTACATTCAGTCAGTTTTAGTTATTATTCATCTAGTATAGAGCATAATTATCTAGATATAGGTAACATTCGTCTAGTTTTAGGTATTACTCAGCTAGTTTAGATTATATTTAGCTAGTTATAGGTTACATTCAGCTAGTTTTAGGGTTTACTCAGCTAGTTTAGAGCATATTTGCTAGATATAGGTTACATTCAGTCAGTATTAGGTATTACTCAGCTGGTTTCGTGCATATTTAGCTAGATATAGGTTACATTCAGTCAGTTTTAGGTATTACTCAGCTATTTTAGAGCATATTTAGCAAGATATAGGTTACATTCAGTTAGTTTTAGGTATTACTCTGCTAGTTTAGAGCATATTTAGCTAGATATCGGTTACATTCGGCTAGTTTTAGATATTACTCAGCCCGTTTAGAACATATTTATCTAGTTATAGCTTACAATCAGCTAGTTTTAGGGTTACTCAGCTACTTTAGAGCATATTTAGCTAGATATAGGTTACATTCAGTCAGTTTTAGTTATTATTCAGCTAGTTTAGAGCATATTTAGCTAGATATAGGTAACATTCGTCTAGTTTTAGGTATTACTCAGCTAGTTTAGAGCATATTTAGCTAGTTATATGTTACATTCAGCTAGTTTTAGGGTTTACTCAGCTACTTTAGAGCATATTTAGCTAGATATAGCTTACATTCAGTCAGTTTTAGGTATTACTCAGCTAGTTTAGAGCATATTTGCTAGATATAGGTTACATTCAGTCAGTTTTAGGTATTACTCAGCTACTTTAGAGCATATTTAGCTAGATATAGATTACATTCAGTCAGTTTTAGGTATTACTCTGCTAGTTTAGAGCATATTTAGCTAGATATCGGTTACATTCGGCTAGTTTTAGATATTACTCAGCCCGTTTAGAACATATTTATCTAGTTATAGCTTACAATCAGCTAGTTTTAGGGTTTACTCAGCTACTTTAGAGCATATTTAGCTAGATATAGGTTACATTCAGTCAGTTTTAGTTATTATTCAGCTAGTTTAGAGCTTATTTAGCTTGTTATAGGTTCCATTCAGCAAGTTTTAGGTATCACTCAGCTAGTTTAGAGCGTATTTAGCTTGTTATAGGTTACATTCAGCTAGTTTTAGGGTTTACTCAGCTACTTTAGAGCATATTTAGCTAGATATAGATTACATTCAGTCAGTTTTAGGTATTACTCAGCTAGTTTAGAGCATATTTGCTAGATATAGGTTACATTCAGTCAGTTTTAGGTAATACTCAGCTAGTTTAGAGCATATTTAGCTAGATATCGGTTACATTCAGTCAGTTTTAGGTATTACTCAGCTAGTTTAGAGAATAGCTAGATATAGGTTACATTCAGTCAGTATCAGGTATTACTCAGCTGGTTTCGAGCATATATAGCTAGATATAGGTTACATTCAGTCAGTTTTAGGTATTACTCCGCTAGTTTAGAGCATATCTAGCAAGATATAGGTTACATTCAGTTAGTTTTAGGTATTACTCTGCTAGTTTAGAGCATATTTAGCTAGATATCGGTTACATTCGGCTAGTTTTAGATATTACTCAGCTAGTTTAGAACATATTTATCTAGTTATAGGTTACATTCAGCTAGTTTTAGGGTTTACTCACCTACTTTAGAGCATATTTAGCTAGATATAGGTTACATTCAGTCAGTTTTAGATATTATTCAGCTAGTTTAGAGCATATTTAGCTAGATATAGGTAACATTCGTCTAGTTTCAGGTATTACTCAGCTAGTTTAGAGCGTATTTGGCTAGATATAGGTTACGTTCAGCTAGTTTTAGGGTTTACTCAGCTACTTTAGAGCATATTTATCTAGATATAGGTTACTATCAGTCAGTTCTAGGTATTACTCAGCTAGTTTAGAGCATATTTAGCAAGATATAGGTTACATTCAGTTAGTTTTAGGTATTACTCTGCTAGTTTAGAGCATATTTAGCTAGATATCGGTTACATTCGGCTAGTTTTAGATATTACTCAGCTAGTTTAGAACGTATTTATCTAGTTATAGGTTACATTCAGCTAGTTTTAGGGTTTACTCACCTACTTTAGAGCATATTTAGCTAGATATAGGTTACATTCAGTCAGTTTTAGTTATTATTCAGCTAGTTTAGAGCATATTTAGCTAGATATAGGTAACATTCGTCTAGTTTCAGGTATTACTCAGCTAGTTTAGAGCATATTTAGCTAGTTATAGGTTACATTCAGCTAGTTTTAGGGTTTACTCAGCTAGTTTCGAGCATATTTAGCTGGATATAGGTAACATTCGGCTAGTTTAAGGGTTTACTCAGCTAGTTTAGAGCTTATTTAGCTAGATATAGGTAACATTCGGCTAGTTTTAGGTATAACTCAGCTAGTTTAGAGCGTATTTAGCTAGTTATAGTTTACATTCAGCTAATTTTATGGTTTACTCAGCTAGTTAAGAGCGTATTTAGCTAGATATAGGTCACATTCAGTGAGTTTTAGGTACTACTCTGCAAGTTTAGAGCATATTTAGCAAGATATAGGTTACATGCAGTCAGTTTTAGGTATTACTCAGCTAGTTTAGAGCTATTTCGTTAGTTTTGGGTTTTACTCATGTAGTTTAGGGCAAATTCAGCTGGTTATAGGTTACATTCAGCTAGTTTCAGGTATAACTCAGCTAGTTTAGAGCATATTTAGTTAGTTATAGGTTACATTCAGCTAGTTTTAGGGTTTACTCTGCTACTTTAGAGCATATTTACTTGATATACGTTACATTCAGTCAGTTTTAGGTATTACTCAGGTAGTTAAAGCATATTTAGCTAGATATAGGTTACATTCAGTCAGTTTATGTTTTACTCAGCTAGTTAAGAGCATATTTTACTAGTTAGAGGTAACATTCGGCTAGTTTTAGGTATTACTCTGCTATTTTAGAGCATATTTACCTAGATATAGGTTACATTCCGTCAATTTTTGGTGTTACTCAGCTAGTTTAGAGCATATTTAGCTAGATATAGGTAACAATCGGCAAGTTTTAGGTATTACTCAGCTAGTTTAGAGCGTATTTAGCTAGTTATAGTTTACATTCAGCTAATTTTAGGGTTTACTCAGCTAGTTTAGAGCGTATTTAGCTAGATATAGGTTACAGTCAGTCTGTTTTAGGTATTTCTCAGCTGGTTTAGAGCGTATTTAGCTAGATATATGATACATTCAGTCAGTTTTAGGTATTACTCAGCTAATTTAGAGCTTATTTAGCTTGTTATAGGTTACATTCAGCTAGTTTTAGGTATCACTCAGCTAGTTTAGAGCGTATATAGCTAGTTATAGTTTACATTCAGCTAGTTTTAGGGTTTACTCAGCTACGTTTGAGCATATTTAGCTGGATATAGATTACATTCAGTCAGTTTTAGGTATTACTCAGCTAGTTTAGAGCATATTTAGCTAGATATAGGTTACATTCAGTCAGTTTTAGGTATTACTCAGCTAGTTTAGAGCATATTTAGCTAGATATAGGTTACATTCAGTCAGTTTTAGGTATTACTCAGCTAGTTTAGAGAATATTTAGCTAGATATAGGTTTCATTCAGTCTGTATTAGGTATTACTCAGCTGGTTTCGAGCATATATATAGCTAGATATAGGTTACATTCAGTCAGTTTTAGGTAATACTCCGCTAGTTTAGAGCATATTTAGCAAGATATAGGTTACATTCAGTTAGTTTTAAGTATCACTCTGCTAGTTTAGAGCATATTTAGCTAGATATCGTTTATATTCGGCTAGTTTTAGATATTACTCAGCTAGTTTAGAACATATTTATCTAATTATAGGTTACAATCAGCTAGTTTTAGGGTTTACTCAGCTACTTTAGAGCATATTTAGCTAGATATAAGTTACATTCAGTCAGTTTTAGTTATTATTCAGCGAGTTTAGAGCATATTTAACTAGTTATAGGTTACATTCAGCTAGTTTTAGGTATCACTCAGCTAGTTTAGAGCGTATTTGGCTAGATATAGGTTACGTTCAGCTAGTTTTAGGGTTTACTCAGCAACTTTAGAGCATATTTATCTAGATATAGGTTACAATCAGTCAGTTCTAGGTATTACTCAGCAAGTTTAGAGCATATTTAGCTAGATATAGGTTACATTCAGTCAGTTTTAGTTATTATTCATCTAGTATAGCGCATAATTATCTAGATATAGGTAACATTCGTCTAGTTTTAGGTATTACTCAGCTAGTTTAGATTATATTTAGCTAGTTATAGGTTACATTCAGCTAGTTTTAGGGTTTACTCAGCTAGTTTAGAGCATATTTAGCTGGATATAGGTAACATTCGGCTAGTTTAAGGGCTTACTCAGCTAGATTAGAGCTTATTTAGCTAGACATAGGTAACATTCGGCTAGTTTTAGGTATAACTCAGCTAGTTTAGAGCCTATTAACTAGTTATAGTTTACATTAGGCTAATTTTATGGTTTACTCAGCTAGTTTAGAGCGTATTTAGCTAGATATAGGTTACATTCAGTCAGTTTTAGGTATTTCTCAGCTAGTTAAGAGAGTATTTAGCTAGATATAGGTTACATTCAGTCAGTTTCAGGTATTACTCAGCTAGTTTAGAGCATATGTAGCTAGTTATAGGTTACATTCAGTCAGTTTTAGGTATTACTCTGCTAGGTTAGAGAATATTTAGCTAGATATAGGTTACATTCAGTCAGTATTAGGTATTACTCAGCTGGTTTCGTGCATATTTAGCTAGATATAGGTTACATTCAGTCAGTTTTAGGTATTACTCAGCTAGTTTAGAGCATATTTAACAAGATATAGGTTACATTCAGTTAGTTTTAGGTATTACTCTGCTAGTTTAGAGCATATTTAGCTAGATATCGGTTACATTCGGCTAGTTTTAGATATTACTCAGCCAGTTTAGAACATATTTATCTAGTTATAGCTTACAATCAGCTAGTTTTAGGGTTTACTCTGCTACTTTAGAGCATATTTAGCTAGATATAGGTTACATTCAGTCAGTTTTAGTTATTATTCAGCAAGTTTAGAGCATATTTAGCTAGATATAGGTAACATTCGTCTAGTTTTAGGTATTACTCAGCTAGTTTAGAGCATATTTAGCTAGTTATATGTTACATTCAGCTAGTTTTAGGGTTTACTCAGCTAGTTTAGAGCATATTAACTGGATATAGGTAACATTCGGCTAGTTTAAGTGTTTACTCAGCTTGTTTAGAGCTTATTTAGCTAGACATAGGTAACATTCGGCTAGTTTTAGGTATTACTCAGCTAGTTTAGAGCGTATTTAGCTAGTTATAGTTTACATTCAGCTAATTTTAGGGTTTACTCAGCTAGTTTAGAGCGTTTTAGCTAGATATAGGTTACATTCAGTCATTTTTAGGTATTTCTCAGCTAGTTTAGAGCGTATTTAGCTAGATATATGTTACATTCAGTCAGTTTTAGGTATTACTCAGCTAATTTAGAGCTTATTTAGCTTGTTATAGGTTCCATTCAGCAAGATTTAGGTATCACTCAGCTAGTTTAGAGCGTATTTAGCTTGTTATAGGTTACATTCAGCTAGTTTTAGGGTTTACTCAGCTACATTAGAGCATATTAACTAGATATAGATTACATTCAGTCAGTTTTAGGTATTACTCAGCTAGTTTAGAGCATATTTGCTAGATATAGGTTACATTCAGTCAGTTTTAGGTATTACTCAGCTAGTTTAGAGCATATTTAGCTAGATATCGGTTACATTCAGTCAGTTTTAGGTATTACTCAGCTAGTTTAGAGAATATTTAGCTAGATATAGGTTACATTCAGTCAGTATCAGGTATTACTCAGCTGGTTTCGAGCATATATAGCTAGATATAGGTTACATTCAGTCAGTTTTAGGTATTACTCCGCTAGTTTAGAGCATATTTAGCAAGATATAGGTTACATTCAGTTAGTTTTAAGTATCACTCTGCTAGTTTAGAGCATATTTAGCTAGATATCGTTTATATTCGGCTAGTTTTAGATATTACTCAGCTAGTTTAGAACATATTTATCTAGTTATAGGTTACATTCAGCTAGTTTTAGGGTTTACTCAGCTACTTTAGAGCATATTTAGCTAGATATAAGTTACATTCAGTCAGTTTTAGTTATTATTCAGCGAGTTTAGAGCATATTTAACTAGTTATAGGTTACATTCAGCTAGTTTTAGGTATCACTCAGCTAGTTTAGAGCGTATTTGGCTAGATATAGGTTACGTTCAGCTAGTTTTAGGGTTTACTCAGCTACTTTAGAGCATATTTATCTAGATATAGGTTACAATCAGTCAGTTCTAGGTATTACTCAGCAAGTTTAGAGCATATTTAGCTAGATATAGGTTACATTCAGTCAGTTTTAGTTATTATTCATCTAGTATAGAGCATAATTATCTAGATATAGGTAACATTCGTCTAGTTTTAGGTATTACTCAGCTAGTTTAGATTATATTTAGCTAGTTATAGGTTACATTCAGCTAGTTTTAGGGTTTACTCAGCTAGTTTAGAGCATATTTGCTAGATATAGGTTACATTCAGTCAGTATTAGGTATTACTCAGCTGGTTTCGTGCATATTTAGCTAGATATAGGTTACATTCAGTCAGTTTTAGGTATTACTCAGCTATTTTAGAGCATATTTAGCAAGATATAGGTTACATTCAGTTAGTTTTAGGTATTACTCTGCTAGTTTAGAGCATATTTAGCTAGATATCGGTTACATTCGGCTAGTTTTAGATATTACTCAGCCCGTTTAGAACATATTTATCTAGTTATAGCTTACAATCAGCTAGTTTTAGGGTTTACTCAGCTACTTTAGAGCATATTTAGCTAGATATAGGTTACATTCAGTCAGTTTTAGTTATTATTCAGCTAGTTTAGAGCATATTTAGCTAGATATAGGTAACATTCGTCTAGTTTTAGGTATTACTCAGCTAGTTTAGAGCATATTTAGCTAGTTATATGTTACATTCAGCTAGTTTTAGGGTTTACTCAGCTACTTTAGAGCATATTTAGCTAGATATAGCTTACATTCAGTCAGTTTTAGGTATTACTCAGCTAGTTTAGAGCATATTTGCTAGATATAGGTTACATTCAGTCAGTTTTAGGTATTACTCAGCTACTTTAGAGCATATTTAGCTAGATATAGATTACATTCAGTCAGTTTTAGGTATTACTCTGCTAGTTTAGAGCATATTTAGCTAGATATCGGTTACATTCGGCTAGTTTTAGATATTACTCAGCCCGTTTAGAACATATTTATCTAGTTATAGCTTACAATCAGCTAGTTTTAGGGTTTACTCAGCTACTTTAGAGCATATTTAGCTAGATATAGGTTACATTCAGTCAGTTTTAGTTATTATTCAGCTAGTTTAGAGCTTATTTAGCTTGTTATAGGTTCCATTCAGCAAGTTTTAGGTATCACTCAGCTAGTTTAGAGCGTATTTAGCTTGTTATAGGTTACATTCAGCTAGTTTTAGGGTTTACTCAGCTACTTTAGAGCATATTTAGCTAGATATAGATTACATTCAGTCAGTTTTAGGTATTACTCAGCTAGTTTAGAGCATATTTGCTAGATATAGGTTACATTCAGTCAGTTTTAGGTAATACTCAGCTAGTTTAGAGCATATTTAGCTAGATATCGGTTACATTCAGTCAGTTTTAGGTATTACTCAGCTAGTTTAGAGAATAGCTAGATATAGGTTACATTCAGTCAGTATCAGGTATTACTCAGCTGGTTTCGAGCATATATAGCTAGATATAGGTTACATTCAGTCAGTTTTAGGTATTACTCCGCTAGTTTAGAGCATATCTAGCAAGATATAGGTTACATTCAGTTAGTTTTAGGTATTACTCTGCTAGTTTAGAGCATATTTAGCTAGATATCGGTTACATTCGGCTAGTTTTAGATATTACTCAGCTAGTTTAGAACATATTTATCTAGTTATAGGTTACATTCAGCTAGTTTTAGGGTTTACTCACCTACTTTAGAGCATATTTAGCTAGATATAGGTTACATTCAGTCAGTTTTAGATATTATTCAGCTAGTTTAGAGCATATTTAGCTAGATATAGGTAACATTCGTCTAGTTTCAGGTATTACTCAGCTAGTTTAGAGCGTATTTGGCTAGATATAGGTTACGTTCAGCTAGTTTTAGGGTTTACTCAGCTACTTTAGAGCATATTTATCTAGATATAGGTTACTATCAGTCAGTTCTAGGTATTACTCAGCTAGTTTAGAGCATATTTAGCAAGATATAGGTTACATTCAGTTAGTTTTAGGTATTACTCTGCTAGTTTAGAGCATATTTAGCTAGATATCGGTTACATTCGGCTAGTTTTAGATATTACTCAGCTAGTTTAGAACATATTTATCTAGTTATAGGTTACATTCAGCTAGTTTTAGGGTTTACTCACCTACTTTAGAGCATATTTAGCTAGATATAGGTTACATTCAGTCAGTTTTAGTTATTATTCAGCTAGTTTAGAGCATATTTAGCTAGATATAGGTAACATTCGTCTAGTTTCAGGTATTACTCAGCTAGTTTAGAGCGTATTTGGCTAGATATAGGTTACGTTCAGCTAGTTTTAGGGTTTACTCAGCTACTTTAGAGCATATTTAGCTAGATATAGATTACATTCAGTCAGTTCTAGGTATTACTCAGCTAGTTTAGAGCATATTTAGCAAGATATAGGTTACATTCAGTCAGTTTTAGTTATTATTCATCTAGTATAGAGCATAATTATCTAGATATAGGTAACATTCGTCTAGTTTTAGGTATTACTCAGCTAGTTTAGATTATATTTAGCTAGTTATTGGTTACATTCAGCTAGTTTTAGGGTTTACTCAGCTAGTTTAGAGCATATTTAGCTGGATATAGGTAACATTCGGCTAGTTTAAGGGCTTACTCAGCTAGTTTAGAGCTTATTTAGCTAGACATAGGTAACATTCGGCTAGTTTTAGGTATAACTCAGCTAGTTTAGAGCCTATTAACTAGTTATAGTTTACATTAGGCTAATTTTATGGTTTACTCAGCTAGTTTAGGCGTATTTAGCTAGATATAGGTTACATTCAGTCAGTTTTAGGTATTTCTCAGCTAGTTAAGAGAGTATTTAGCTAGATATAGGTTACATTCAGTCAGTTTCAGGTATTACTCAGCTAGTTTAGAGCATATGTAGCTAGTTATAGGTTACATTCAGTCAGTTTTAGGTATTACTCTGCTAGGTTAGAGAATATTTAGCTAGATATAGGTTACATTCAGTCAGTATTAGGTATTACTCAGCTGGTTTCGTGCATATTTAGCTAGATATAGGTTACATTCAGTCAGTTTTAGGTATTACTCAGCTAGTTTAGAGCATATTTAGCAAGATATAGGTTACATTCAGTTAGTTTTAGGTATTACTCTGCTAGTTTAGAGCATATTTAGCTAGATATCGGTTACATTCGGCTAGTTTTAGATATTACTCAGCCCGTTTAGAACATATTTATCTAGTTATAGCTTACAATCAGCTAGTTTTAGGGTTTACTCAGCTACTTTAGAGCATATTTAGCTAGATATAGGTTACATTCAGTCAGTTTTAGTTATTATTCAGCTAGTTTAGAGCATATTTAGCTAGATATAGGTAACATTCGTCTAGTTTTAGGTATTACTCAGCTAGTTTAGAGCATATTTAGCTAGTTATATGTTACATTCAGCTAGTTTTATGGTTTACTCAGCTAGTTTAGAGCATATTTAGCTGGATATAGGTAACATTCGGCTAGTTTAAGTGTTTACTCAGCTTGTTTAGAGCTTATTTAGCTAGACATAGGTAACATTCGGCTAGTTTTAGGTATTACTCAGCTAGTTTAGAGCGTATTTAGCTAGTTATAGTTCACATTCAGCTAATTTTAGGGTTTACTCAGCTAGTTTAGAGCGTATTTAGCTAGATATAGGTTACAATCAGTCAGTTTTAGGTATTTCTCAGCTAGTTTAGAGCGTATTTAGCTAGATATATGTTACATTCAGTCAGTTTTAGGTATTACTCAGCTAATTTAGAGCTTATTTAGCTTGTTATAGGTTCCATTCAGCAAGTTTTAGGTATCACTCAGCTAGTTTAGAGCGTATTTAGCTTGTTATAGGTTACATTCAGCTAGTTTTAGGGTTTACTCAGCTACTTTAGAGCATATTTAGCTAGATATAGATTACATTCAGTCAGTTTTAGGTATTACTCAGCTAGTTTAGAGCATATTTGCTAGATATAGGTTACATTCAGTCAGTTTTAGGTATTACTCAGCTAGTTTAGAGCATATTTAGCTAGATATCGGTTACATTCAGTCAGTTTTAGGTATTACTCAGCTAGTTTAGAGAATATTTAGCTAGATATAGGTTACATTCAGTCAGTATCAGGTATAACTCAGCTGGTTTCGAGCATATATAGCTAGATATAGGTTACATTCAGTCAGTTTTAGGTATTACTCCGCTAGTTTAGAGCATATTTAGCAAGATATAGGTTACATTCAGTTAGTTTTAGGTATTACTCTGCTAGTTTAGAGCATATTTAGCTAGATATCGGTTACATTCGGCTAGTTTTAGATATTACTCAGCTAGTTTAGAACGTATTTATCTAGTTATAGGTTACATTCAGCTAGTTTTAGGGTTTACTCACCTACTTTAGAGCATATTTAGCTAGATATAGGTTACATTCAGTCAGTTTTAGTTATTATTCAGCTAGTTTAGAGCATATTTAGCTAGATATAGGTAACATTCGTCTAGTTTCAGGTATTACTCAGCTAGTTTAGAGCATATTTAGCTAGTTATAGGTTACATTCAGCTAGTTTTAGGGTTTACTCAGCTAGTTTCGAGCATATTTAGTTGGATATAGGTAACATTCGGCTAGTTTAAGGGTTTACTCAGCTAGTTTAGAGCTTATTTAGCTAGATATAGGTAACATTCGGCTAGTTTTAGGTATAACTCAGCTAGTTTAGAGCGTATTTAGCTAGTTATAGTTTACATTCAGCTAATTTTATGGTTTACTCAGCTAGTTAAGAGCGTATTTAGCTAGATATAGGTCACATTCAGTGAGTTTTAGGTACTACTCTGCAAGTTTAGAGCATATTTAGCAAGATATAGGTTACATGCAGTCAGTTTTAGGTATTACTCAGCTAGTTTAGAGCTATTTCGTTAGTTTTGGGTTTTACTCATGTAGTTTAGGGCATATTCAGCTGGTTATAGGTTACATTCAGCTAGTTTCAGGTATAACTCAGCTAGTTTAGAGCATATTTAGTTAGTTATAGGTTACATTCAGCTAGTTTTAGGGTTTACTCTGCTACTTTAGAGCATATTTACTTGATATACGTTACATTCAGTCAGTTTTAGGTATTACTCAGGTAGTTAAAGCATATTTAGCTAGATATAGGTTACATTCAGTCAGTTTTATGTTTTACTCAGCTAGTTAAGAGCATATTTTACTAGTTAGAGGTAACATTCGGCTAGTTTTAGGTATTACTCTGCTATTTTAGAGCATATTTACCTAGATATAGGTTACATTCCGTCAATTTTTGGTGTTACTCAGCTAGTTTAGAGCATATTTAGCTAGATATAGGTAACATTCGGCAAGTTTTAGGTATTACTCAGCTAGTTTAGAGCGTATTTAGCTAGTTATAGTTTACATTCAGCTAATTTTAGGGTTTACTCAGCTAGTTTAGAGCGTATTTAGCTAGATATAGGTTACAGTCAGTCTGTTTTAGGTATTTCTCAGCTAGTTTAGAGCGTATTTAGCTAGATATATGTTACATTCAGTCAGTTTTAGGTATTACTCAGCTAATTTAGAGCTTATTTAGCTTGTTATAGGTTACATTCAGCTAGTTTTAGGTATCACTCAGCTAGTTTAGAGCGTATATAGCTAGTTATAGTTTACATTCAGCTAGTTTTAGGGTTTACTCAGCTACTTTAGAGCATATTTAGCTGGATATAGATTACATTCAGTCAGTTTTAGGTATTACTCAGCTAGTTTAGAGCATATTTAGCTAGATATAGGTTACATTCAGTCAGTTTTAGGTATTACTCAGCTAGTTTAGAGCATATTTAGCTAGATATAGGTTACATTCAGTCAGTTTTAGGTATTACTCAGCTAGTTTAGAAAATATTTAGCTAGATATAGGTTTCATTCAGTCTGTATTAGGTATTACTCAGCTGGTTTCGAGCATATATATAGCTAGATATAGGTTACATTCAGTCAGTTTTAGGTAATACTCCGCTAGTTTAGAGCATATTTAGCAAGATATAGGTTACATTCAGTCAGTTTTAGTTATTATTCATCTAGTATAGAGCATAATTATCTAGATATAGGTAACATTCGTCTAGTTTTAGGTATTACTCAGCTAGTTTAGATTATATTTAGCTAGTTATAGGTTACATTCAGCTAGTTTTAGGGTTTACTCAGCTAGTTTAGAGCATATTTAGCTGGATATAGGTAACATTCGGCTAGTTTAAGGGCTTACTCAGCTAGATTAGAGCTTATTTAGCTAGACATAGGTAACATTCGGCTAGTTTTAGGTATAACTCAGCTAGTTTAGAGCCTATTAACTAGTTATAGTTTACATTAGGCTAATTTTATGGTTTACTCAGCTAGTTTAGAGCGTATTTAGCTAGATATAGGTTACATTCAGTCAGTTTTAGGTATTTCTCAGCTAGTTAAGAGAGTATTTAGCTAGATATAGGTTACATTCAGTCAGTTTCAGGTATTACTCAGCTAGTTTAGAGCATATGTAGCTAATTATAGGTTACATTCAGTCAGTTTTAGGTATTACTCTGCTAGGTTAGAGAATATTTAGCTAGATATAGGTTACATTCAGTCAGTATTAGGTATTACTCAGCTGGTTTCGTGCATATTTAGCTAGATATAGGTTACATTCAGTCAGTTTTAGGTATTACTCAGCTAGTTTAGAGCATATTTAACAAGATATAGGTTACATTCAGTTAGTTTTAGGTATTACTCTGCTAGTTTAGAGCATATTTAGCTAGATATCGGTTACATTCGGCTAGTTTTAGATATTACTCAGCCAGTTTAGAACATATTTATCTAGTTATAGCTTACTATCAGCTAGTTTTAGGGTTTACTCAGCTACTTTAGAGCATATTTAGCTAGATATAGGTTACATTCAGTCAGTTTTAGTTATTATTCAGCAAGTTTAGAGCATATTTAGCTAGATATAGGTAACATTCGTCTAGTTTTAGGTATTACTCAGCTAGTTTAGAGCATATTTAGCTAGTTATATGTTACATTCAGCTAGTTTTAGGGTTTACTCAGCTAGTTTAGAGCATATTAACTGGATATAGGTAACATTCGGCTAGTTTAAGTGTTTACTCAGCTTGTTTAGAGCTTATTTAGCTAGACATAGGTAACATTCGGCTAGTTTTAGGTATTACTCAGCTAGTTTAGAGCGTATTTAGCTAGTTATAGTTTACATTCAGCTAATTTTAGGGTTTACTCAGCTAGTTTAGAGCGTTTTTAGCTAGATATAGGTTACATTCAGTCAGTTTTAGGTATTTCTCAGCTAGTTTAGAGCGTATTTAGCTAGATATATGTTACATTCAGTCAGTTTTAGGTATTACTCAGCTAATTTAGAGCTTATTTAGCTTGTTATAGGTTCCATTCAGCAAGATTTAGGTATCACTCAGCTAGTTTAGAGCGTATTTAGCTTGTTATAGGTTACATTCAGCTAGTTTTAGGGTTTACTCAGCTACTTTAGAGCATATTAACTAGATATAGATTACATTCAGTCAGTTTTAGGTATCACTCAGCTAGTTTAGAGCATATTTGCTAGATATAGGTTACATTCAGTCAGTTTTAGGTATTACTCAGCTAGTTTAGAGCATATTTAGCTAGATATCGGTTACATTCAGTCAGTTTTAGGTATTACTCGGCTAGTTTAGAGAATATTTAGCTAGATATAGGTTACATTCAGTCAGTATCAGGTATTACTCAGCTGGTTTCGAGCATATATAGCTAGATATAGGTTACATTCAGTCAGTTTTAGGTATTACTCCGCTAGTTTAGAGCATATTTAGCAAGATATAGGTTACATTCAGTTAGTTTTAAGTATCACTCTGCTAGTTTAGAGCATATTTAGCTAGATATCGTTTATATTCGGCTAGTTTTAGATATTACTCAGCTAGTTTAGAACATATTTATCTAGTTATAGGTTACATTCAGCTAGTTTTAGGGTTTACTCAGCTACTTTAGAGCATATTTAGCTAGATATAAGTTACATTCAGTCAGTTTTAGTTATTATTCAGCGAGTTTAGAGCATATTTAACTAGTTATAGGTTACATTCAGCTAGTTTTAGGTATCACTCAGCTAGTTTAGAGCGTATTTGGCTAGATATAGGTTACGTTCAGCTAGTTTTAGGGTTTACTCAGCTACTTTAGAGGATATTTATCTAGATATAGGTTACAATCAGTCAGTTCTAGGTATTACTCAGCAAGTTTAGAGCATATTTAGCTAGATATAGGTTACATTCAGTCAGTTTTAGTTATTATTCATCTAGTATAGAGCATAATTATCTAGATATAGGTAACATTCGTCTAGTTTTAGGTATTAATCAGCTAGTTTAGATTATATTTAGCTAGTTATAGGTTACATTCAGCTAGTTTTAGGGTTTACTCAGCTAGTTTAGAGCATATGTAGCTGGATATAGGTAACATTAGGCTAGTTTAAGGGCTTACTCAGCTAGTTTAGAGCTTATTTAGCTAGACATAGGTAACATTCGGCTAGTTTTAGGTATAACTCAGCTAGTTTAGAGCCTATTAACTAGTTATAGTTTACATTAGGCTAATTTTATGGTTTACTCAGCTAGTTTAGAGCGTATTTAGCTAGATATAGGTTACATTCAGTCAGTTTTAGGTATTTCTCAGCTAGTTAAGAGAGTATTTAGCTAGATATAGGTTACATTCAGTCAGTTTCAGGTAATACTCAGCTAGTTTAGAGCATATGTAGCTAGTTATAGGTTACATTCAGTCAGTTTTAGGTATTACTCTGCTAGGTTAGAGAATATTTAGCTAGATATAGGTTACATTCAGTCAGTATTAGGTATTACTCAGCTGGTTTCGTGCATATTTAGCTAGATATAGGTTACATTCAGTCAGTTTTAGGTATTACTCAGCTAGTTTAGAGCATATTTAACAAGATATAGGTTACATTCAGTTAGTTTTAGGTATTACTCTGCTAGTTTAGAGCATATTTAGCTAGATATCGGTTACATTCGGCTAGTTTTAGATATTACTCAGCCAGTTTAGAACATATTTATCTAGTTATAGCTTACAATCAGCTAGTTTTAGGGTTTACTCAGCTACTTTAGAGCATATTTAGCTAGATATAGGTTACATTCAGTCAGTTTTAGTTATTATTCAGCTAGTTTAGAGCATATTTAGCTAGATATAGGTAACATTCGTCTAGTTTTAGGTATTACTCAGCTAGTTTAGAGCATATTTAGCTAGTTATATGTTACATTCAGCTAGTTTTAGGGTTTACTCAGCTAGTTTAGAGCATATTAACTGGATATAGGTAACATTCGGCTAGTTTAAGTGTTTACTCAGCTTGTTTAGAGCTTATTTAGCTAGACATAGGTAACATTCGGCTAGTTTTAGGTATTACTCAGCTAGTTTAGAGCGTATTTAGCTAGTTATAGTTTACATTCAGCTAATTTTAGGGTTTACTCAGCTAGTTTAGAGCGTTTTTAGCTAGATATATGTTACATTCAGTCAGTTTTAGGTATCACTCAGCTAGTTTAGAGCGTATTTAGCTTGTTATAGGTTACATTCAGCTAGTTTTAGGGTTTACTCAGCTACTTTAGAGCATATTTAGCTAGATATAGATTACATTCAGTCAGTTTTAGGTATTACTCAGCTAGTTTAGAGCATATTTGCTAGATATAGGTTACATTCAGTCAGTTTTAGGTATTACTCAGCTAGTTTAGAGCATATTTAGCTAGATATCGGTTACATTCAGTCAGTTTTAGGTATTACTCAGCTAGTTTAGAGAATATTTAGCTAGATATAGGTTACATTCAGTCAGTATCAGGTATTACTCAGCTGGTTTCGAGCATATATAGCTAGATATAGGTTACATTCAGTCAGTTTTAGGTATTACTCCGCTAGTTTAGAGCATATTTAGCAAGATATAGGTTACATTCAGTTAGTTTTAGGTATAACTCAGCTAGTTTAGAGCGTATTTAGCTAGTTATAGTTTACATTCAGCTAATTTTATGGTTTACTCAGCTAGTTAAGAGCGTATTTAGCTAGATGTAGGTTACATTCAGTGAGTTTTAGGTATTACTCAGCTAGTTTAGAGCATATTTAGCTAGTTATAGGTTACATTCAGCTAGTTTTAGGTATCACTCAGCTAGTTTAGAGCGTATTTAGCTAGATATAGGTTACATTCAGCTAGTTTTAGGGTTTACTCAGCTACGTTAGAGCATATTTATCTAGATATAGGTTACAATCAGTCAGTTCTAGGTAATACTCAGCTAGTTTAGACCATATTTAGGTAGATATAGGTTACATTCTGTCAGTTTTAGGTATTACTCAGCTAGTTTAGAGCATATTTAGCTAGATATAGGTTACATTCAGCTAGTTTTAGGGTTTACTCAGCTAGTTTAGAGCATATTTAGCTGGATGTAGGTAACATTCGGCTAGTTTAAGGGTTTACTCAGCTAGTTTAGGGCTTATTTAGCTAGACATAGGTAACATTCGGCTAGTTTTAGGTATTACTCTGCTAGTTTAGATTATATTTAGCTAGTTATAGGTTACATTCAGCTAGTTTTAGGGTTTACTCAGCTAGTTTAGAGCATATTTAGCTGGATATAGGTAACATTCGGCTAGTTTAAGGGTTTACTCAGCTAGTTTAGAGCTTATTTAGCTAGACATAGGTAACATTCGGCTAGTTTTAGGTATAACTCAGCTAGTTTAGAGCCTATTAACTAGTTATAGTTTACATTAGGCTAATTTTATGGTTTACTCAGCTAGTTTAGAGCGTATTTAGCTAGATATAGGTTACATTCAGTCAGTTTTAGGTAATTCTCAGCTAGTTAAGAGAGTATTTAGCTAGATATAGGTTACATTCAGTCAGTTTTAGGTATTACTCGGCTAGTTTAGAGCATATGTAGCTAGTTATAGGTTACATTCAGCTAGTTTTAGGTATCACTCAGCTAGTTTAGATCGTATTTAGCTAGTTATAGGTTACATTCAGCTAGTTTTAGGGTTTACTCAGCTACTTTAGAGCATATTTATCTAGTTATAGGTTACAGTCAGCTAGTTTTAGGGTTTACTCAGCTACTTTAGAGCATATTTAGCTAGATATAGGTTACATTCAGTCAGTTTTAGTTATTATTCAGCTAGTTTAGAGCATATTTAGCTAGATATAGGTAACATTCGTCTAGTTTTAGGTATTACTCAGCTAGTTTAGAGCATATTTAGCTAGTTATATGTTACATTCAGCTAGTTTTAGGGTTTACTCAGCTAGTTTAGAGCATATTTAGGTGGATATAGGTAACATTCGGCTAGTTTAAGGGTTTACTGAGCTTGTTTAGAGCTTATTTAGCTAGACATAGGTAACATTCGGCTAGTTTTAGGTATTACTCAGCTAGTTTAGAGCGTATTTAGCTAGTTATAGTTTACATTCAGCTAATTTTATGGTTTACTCAGCTAGTTTAGAGCGTATTTAGCTAGTTATAGTTTACATTGAGCTAATTTTAGGGTTTACTCAGCTAGTTTAGAGCGTATTTAGCTAGATATAGGTTACATTCAGTCAGTTGTAGGTATTTCTCAGCTAGTTTAGAGCGTATTTAGCTAGATATATGTTACATTCAGTCAGTTTTAGGTATTACTCAGATAATTTAGAGCTTATTTAGCTTGTTATAGGTTCCATTCAGCTAGTTTTAGGTATCACTGAGCTAGTTTAGAGCGTATTTAGCTTGTTATAGGTTACATTCAGCTAGTTTTAGGGTTTACTCAGCTACTTTAGAGCATATTTAGCTAGATATAGATTACATTCAGTCAGTTTTAGGTATTACTCAGCTAGTTTAGAGCATATTTGCTAGATATATGTTACATTCAGTCAGTTTTAGGTATTACTCAGCTAATTTAGAGCTTATTTAGCTTGTTATAGGTTACATTCAGCTAGTTTTAGGTATCACTCAGCTAGTTTAGAGCGTATATAGCTAGTTATAGTTTACATTCAGCTAGTTTTAGGGTTTACTCAGCTAGTTTAGAGAATATTTAGCTAGATATAGGTTTCATTCAGTCAGTATTAGGTATTACTCAGCTGGTTTCGAGCATATATATAGCTAGATATAGGTTACATTCAGTCAGTTTTAGGTAATACTCCGCTAGTTTAGAGCATATTTAGCAAGATATAGGTTACATTCAGTTAGTTTTAAGTATCACTCTGCTAGTTTAGAGCATATTTAGCTAGATATCGTTTATATTCGGCTAGTTTTAGATATTACTCAGCTAGTTTAGAACATATTTATCTAATTATAGGTTACATTCAGCTAGTTTTAGGGTTTACTCAGCTACTTTAGAGCATATTTAGCTAGATATAAGTTACATTCAGTCAGTTTTAGTTATTATTCAGCGAGTTTAGAGCATATTTAACTAGTTATAGGTTACATTCAGCTAGTTTTAGGTATCACTCAGCTAGTTTAGAGCGTATTTGGCTAGATATAGGTTACGTTCAGCTAGTTTTAGGGTTTACTCAGCAACTTTAGAGCATATTTATCTAGATATAGGTTACAATCAGTCAGTTCTAGGTATTACTCAGCAAGTTTAGAGCATATTTAGCTAGATATAGGTTACATTCAGTCAGTTTTAGTTATTATTCATCTAGTATAGAGCATAATTATCTAGATATAGGTAACATTCGTCTAGTTTTAGGTATTACTCAGCTAGTTTAGATTATATTTAGCTAGTTATAGGTTACATTCAGCTAGTTTTAGGGTTTACTCAGCTAGTTTTGAGCATATTTAGCTGGATATAGGTAACATTCGGCTAGTTTAAGGGCTTACTCAGCTAGATTAGAGCTTATTTAGCTAGACATAGGTAACATTCGGCTAGTTTTAGGTATAACTCAGCTAGTTTAGAGCCTATTAACTAGTTATAGTTTACATTAGGCTAATTTTATGGTTTACTCAGCTAGTTTAGAGCGTATTTAGCTAGATATAGGTTACATTCAGTCAGTTTTAGGTATTTCTCAGCTAGTTAAGAGAGTATTTAGCTAGATATAGGTTACATTCAGTCAGTTTCAGGTATTACTCAGCTAGTTTAGAGCATATGTAGCTAGTTATAGGTTACATTCAGTCAGTTTTAGGTATTACTCTGCTAGGTTAGAGAATATTTAGCTAGATATAGGTTACATTCAGTCAGTATTAGGTATTACTCAGCTGGTTTCGTGCATATTTAGCTAGATATAGGTTACATTCAGTCAGTTTTAGGTATTACTCAGCTAGTTTAGAGCATATTTAACAAGATATAGGTTACATTCAGTTAGTTTTAGGTATTACTCTGCTAGTTTAGAGCATATTTAGCTAGATATCGGTTACATTCGGCTAGTTTTAGATATTACTCAGCCAGTTTAGAACATATTTATCTAGTTATAGCTTACAATCAGCTAGTTTTAGGGTTTACTCAGCTACTTTAGAGCATATTTAGCTAGATATAGGTTACATTCAGTCAGTTTTAGTTATTATTCAGCAAGTTTAGAGCATATTTAGCTAGATATAGGTAACATTCGTCTAGTTTTAGGTATTACTCAGCTAGTTTAGAGCATATTTAGCTAGTTATATGTTACATTCAGCTAGTTTTAGGGTTTACTCAGCTAGTTTAGAGCATATTAACTGGATATAGGTAACATTCGGCTAGTTTAAGTGTTTACTCAGCTTGTTTAGAGCTTATTTAGCTAGATATAGGTAACATTTGGCTAGTTTTAGGTATTACTCAGCTAGTTTAGAGCGTATTTAGCTAGTTATAGTTTACATTCAGCTAATTTTAGGGTTTACTCAGCTAGTTTAGAGCGTTTTTAGCAAGATATAGCTTACATTCAGTCAGTTTTAGGTATTTCTCAGCTAGTTTAGAGCGTATTTAGCTAGATATATGTTACATTCAGTCAGTTTTAGGTATTACTCAGCTAATTTAGAGCTTATTTAGCTTGTTATAGGTTCCATTCAGCAAGATATAGGTATCACTCAGCTAGTTTAGAGCGTATTTAGCTTGTTATAGGTTACATTCAGCTAGTTTTAGGGTTTACTCAGCTACTTTAGAGCATATTTAGCTAGATATAGATTACATTCAGTCAGTTTTAGGTATTACTCAGCTAGTTTAGAGCATATTTGCTAGATATAGGTTACATTCAGTCAGTTTTAGGTATTACTCAGCTAGTTTAGAGCATATTTAGCTAGATATCGGTTACATTCAGTCAGTTTTAGGTATTACTCAGCTAGTTTAGAGAATATTTAGCTAGATATAGGTTACATTCAGTCAGTATCAGGTATTACTCAGCTGGTTTCGAGCATATATAGCTAGATATAGGTTACATTCAGTCAGTTTTAGGTATTACTCAGCTAATTTAGAGCTTATTTAGCTTGTTATAGGTTCCATTCAGCAAGATATAGGTATCACTCAGCTAGTTTAGAGCGTATTTAGCTTGTTATAGGTTACATTCAGCTAGTTTTAGGGTTTACTCAGCTACTTTAGAGCATATTTAGCTAGATATAGATTACATTCAGTCAGTTTTAGGTATTTCTCAGCTAGTTAAGAGAGTATTTAGCTAGATATAGGTTACATTCAGTCAGTTTCAGGTATTACTCAGCTAGTTTAGAGCATATGTAGCTAGTTATAGGTTACATTCAGTCAGTTTTAGGTATTACTCTGCTAGGTTAGAGAATATTTAGCTAGATATAGGTTACATTCAGTCAGTATTAGGTATTACTCAGCTGGTTTCGTGCATATTTAGCTAGATATAGGTTACATTCAGTCAGTTTTAGGTATTACTCAGCTAGTTTAGAGCATATTTAACAAGATATAGGTTACATTCAGTTAGTTTTAGGTATTACTCTGCTAGTTTAGAGCATATTTAGCTAGATATCGGTTACATTCGGCTAGTTTTAGATATTACTCAGCCAGTTTAGAACATATTTATCTAGTTATAGCTTACAATCAGCTAGTTTTAGGGTTTACTCAGCTACTTTAGAGCATATTTAGCTAGATATAGGTTACATTCAGTCAGTTTTAGTTATTATTCAGCTAGTTTAGAGCATATTTAGCTAGATATAGGTAACATTCGTCTAGTTTTAGGTATTACTCAGCTAGTTTAGAGCATATTTAGCTAGTTATATGTTACATTCAGCTAGTCTTAGGGTTTACTCAGCTAGTTTAGAGCATATTAACTGGATATAGGTAACATTCGGCTAGTTTAAGTGTTTACTCAGCTTGTTTAGAGCTTATTTAGCTAGACATAGGTAACATTCGGCTAGTTTTAGGTATTACTCAGCTAGTTTAGAGCGTATTTAGCTAGTTATAGTTTACATTCAGCTAATTTTAGGGTTTACTCAGCTAGTTTAGAGCGTTTTTAGCTAGATATAGGTTACATTCAGTCAGTTTTAGGTATTTCTCAGCTAGTTTAGAGCGTATTTAGCTAGATATATGTTACATTCAGTCAGTTTTAGGTATTACTCAGCTAATTTAGAGCTTATTTAGCTTGTTATAGGTTCCATTCAGCAAGTTTTAGGTACCACTCAGCTAGTTTAGAGCGTATTTAGCTTGTTATAGGTTACATTCAGCTAGTTTTAGGGTTTACTCAGCTACTTTAGAGCATATTTAGCTAGATATAGATTACATTCAGTCAGTTTTAGGTATTACTCAGCTAGTTTAGAGCATATTTAGCTAGATATCGGTTACATTCAGTCAGTTTTAGGTATTACTCAGCTAGTTTAGAGAATATTTAGCTAGATATAGGTTACATTCAGTCAGTATCAGGTATTACTCAGCTGGTTTCGAGCATATATAGCTAGATATAGGTTACATTCAGTAAGTTTTAGGTATTACTCCGCTAGTTTAGAGCATATTTAGCAAGATATAGGTTACATTCAGCTAGTTTTAGGGTTTACTCAGCTACTTTAGAGCATATTTAGCTAGATATAGATTACATTCAGTCAGTTTTAGGTATTACTCAGCTAGTTTAGAGCATATTTGCTAGATATAGGTTACATTCAGTCAGTTTTAGGTATTACTCAGCTAGTTTAGAGCATATTTAGCTAGATATCGGTTACATTCAGTCAGTTTTAGGTATTACTCAGCTAGTTTAGAGCATATTTGCTAGATATAGGTTACATTCAGTCAGTTTTAGTTATTATTCAGCTAGTTTAGAGCATATTTAGCTAGATATAGGTAACATTCGTCTAGTTTCAGGTATTACTCAGCTAGTTTAGAGCATATTTAGCTAGTTATAGGTTACATTCAGCTAGTTTTAGGGTTTAATCAGCTAGTTTAGAGCATATTTAGCTGGATATAGGTAACATTCGGCTAGTTTAAGGGTTTACTCAGCTAGTTTAGAGCTTATTTAGCTAGATATAGGTAACATTCGGCTAGTTTTAGGTATAACTCAGCTAGTTTAGAGCGTATTTAGCTGGTTATAGTTTACATTCAGCTAATTTTATGGTTTACTCAGCTAGTTAAGAGCGTATTTAGCTATATATAGGTTACATTCAGTGAGTTTTAGGTATTACTCAGCTAGTTTAGAGCATATTTAGCTAGTTATAGGTTACATTCAGCTAGTTTTAGGTATCACTCAGCTAGTTTAGAGCGTATTTAGCTAGATATAGGTTACATTCAGCTAGTTTTAGGGTTTACTCAGCTACTTTAGAGCATATTTATCTAGATATAGGTTACAATCAGTCAGTTCTAGGTAATACTCAGCTAGTTTAGACCATATTTAGGTAGATATAGGTTACATTCTGTCAGTTTTAGGTATTACTCAGCTAGTTTAGAGCATATTTAGCTAGATATAGGTTACATTCAGCTAGTTTTAGGGTTTACTCAGCTAGTTTAGAGCATATTTAGCTGGATGTAGGTAACATTCGGCTAGTTTAAGGGTTTACTCAGCTAGTTTAGGGCTTATTTAGCTAGACATAGGTAACATTCGGCTAGTTTTAGGTATTACTCTGCTAGTTTAGATTATATTTAGCTAGTTATAGGTTACATTCAGCTAGTTTTAGGGTTTACTCAGCTAGTTTAGAGCATATTTAGCTGGATATAGGTAACATTCGGCTAGTTTAAGGGTTTACTCAGCTAGTTTAGAGCTTATTTAGCTAGACATAGGTAACATTCGGCTAGTTTTAGGTATAACTCTGCTAGTTTAGAGCCTATTAACTAGTTATAGTTTACATTAGGCTAATTTTATGGTTTACTCAGCTAGTTTAGAGCGTATTTAGCTAGATATAGGTTACATTCAGTCAGTTTTAGGTAATTCTCAGCTAGTTAAGAGAGTATTTAGCTAGATATAGGTTACATTCAGTCAGTTTTAGGTATTACTCGGCTAGTTTAGAGCATATGTAGCTAGTTATAGGTTACATTCAGCTAGTTTTAGGTATCACTCAGCTAGTTTAGATCGTATTTAGCTAGTTATAGGTTACATTCAGCTAGTTTTAGGGTTTACTCAGCTACTTTAGAGCATATTTATCTAGTTATAGGTTACAGTCAGCTAGTTTTAGGGTTTACTCAGCTACTTTAGAGCATATTTAGCTAGATATAGGTTACATTCGGCAAGCTTTAGGTATTACTCAGCTAGTTTAGAGCGTATTTAGCTAGTTATAGTTTACATTCAGCTAATTTTAGGGTTTACTCAGCTAGTTTAGAGCGTATTAACTAGATATAGGTTACATTCAGCTAGTTTTAGGGTTTACTCAGCTACTTTAGAGCATATTTAGCTAGATGTAGGTTACATTCAGTCAGTTTTAGGTATTACATAGCTAGTTTAGAGCATATTTAGCTAGATATAGGTAACATTCAACTAGTTTTAGGTATTACTCAGCTAGTTTAGAGCATATTTAGCTAGTTATAGGTTACAATCAGCTAGTTTTAGGGTTTATTCAGCTAGTTTAGAGCATATTTAGCAGAATATAGGTAACATTCGGCTAGTTTTAGGGTTTACTCAGCTAGTTTAGAGCGTATTTATTTAGTTATAGTTTACATTCAGCTAATTTTAGGGTTAACTCAGCTAGTTTAGAGCGTATTTAGCTAGATATAGGTTACATTCAGTCAGTTTTAGGTATTTCTCAGCTAGTTTAGAGCATATTTAGCTAGATATAGGTAACATTCGGCTAGTTTTAGATATTACTCAGCTAGTTTAGAGCATATTTATCTAGTTATAGGTTACATTCAGCTAGTTTTAGGGTTTACTCAGCTACTTTAGAGCATATTTAGCTAGATATAGGTTACATTCAGTCAGTTTTAGTTATTATTCATCTAGTTTAGAGCATATTTAGCTAGATATAGGTAACATTCGTCTAGTTTTAGGTATTACTCAGATAGTTTAGAGCATATTTAGCTAGATATAGGTTACATTCAGTAAGTTTTAGGTATTACTCACCTAGTTTAGAGAATATTTAGCTAGATATAGGTTACATTCAGTCAGTATTAGGTATTACTCAACTGGTTTCGAGCATATTTAGCTAGATATAGGTTACATTCAGTCAGTTTTAGGTATTACTCAGCTAGTTTAGAGCATATTTAGCAAGATATAGGTTACATTCAGTTAGTTTTAGGTATTACTCTGCTAGTTTAGAGCATATTTAGCTAGATATCGGTTACATTCGGCTAGTTTTAGATATTACTCAGCTAGTTTAGAAAATATTTATCTAGTTATAGGTTACATTCAGCTAGTTTTAGGGTTTACTCAGCTACTTTAGAGCACATTTAGCTAGATATAGGTTACATTCAGTCAGTTTTAGTTATTATTCAGCTACTTTAGAGAATATTTAGCTAGATATAGGTAACATTCGTCTAGTTTTAGGTATTACTCAGCTAGTTTAGAGCATATTTAGCTAGTTATAGGTTTCATTCAGTTAGTTTTAGGGTTTACTCAGCTAGTTTAGAGCATATTTAGCTGGATATAGGTAACATTCGGATAGTTTAAGGATTTACTCAGCTAGTTTAGAGCTTATCTAGCTAGACATAGGTAACTTTCGGCTAGTTCTAGGTATTACTCAGCTAGTTTAGAGCGTATTTAGCTAGTTATAGTTTACATTCAGCTAATTTTATGGTTTACTCAGCTAGTTAAGAGCGTATTTAGCTAGATATAGGTTACATTCAGTCAGTTGTAGGTATTTCTCAGCTAGTTTAGAGCGTATTTAGCTAGATATAGGTTACATTCAGTCAGTTTTAGGTATTACTCAGCTAGTTTAGAGAATATTTAGCTAGATATAGGTTACATTCAGTCAGTATTAGGTATTACTCAGGTGGTTTCGAGCATATATAGCTAGATATCAGTTACATTCGGCTAGTTTTAGATATAACTCAGCTAGTTTAGAACATATTTATCTAGTTATAGGTTACATTCAGCTAGTTTTAGGATTTACTCCGCTACTTTAGAGCATATTTAGCTAGATATAGGTTACATTCAGTCAGTTTTAGTTATTATTCAGCTAGTTTAGAGCATATTTAGCTAGATATAGGTAACATTCGTCTAGTTTTAGGTATTACTCAGCTAGTTTAGAGCATATTTAGCTAGTTATAATTTACATTCAGCTAGGTTTAGGGTTTACTCAGCTAGTTTAGAGCATATTTAGCTATATATATGTTACATGCAGTCAGTTTAAGGTATTTCTCATCTAGTTTAGAGCGTATTTAGCTAGATATAGGTTACATTCAGTCAGTTTTAGGTATTACTCAGCTAGTTTAGAGCATATTTATGTAGATATAGGTTACATTCAGTCAGTTTTAGGTATTACTCAGCTAGGTTAGATCTTATTTAGCTAGATACAGGTTACATTCAGTCAGTTTTAGGTATTACTCAGCTAGTTTAGAGCATATTTAGATATATATAGGTTATATTCGGCTAGTTTTAGGTATCACTCAGCTAGTTTAGAGCGTATTTAGCTAGATATAGGTTACATTCAGCTAGTTTTAGGGTTTACTCAGCTACTTTAGATCATATTTATCTAGATATAGGTTACAATCAGTCAGTTCTAGGTATTACTCAGCTAGTTTAGACCATATTTAGGTAGTTATAGGTTACATTCTGTCAGTTTTAGGTATTACTCAGCTAGTTTAGAGCTTATTTAGCTAGATATAGGTTACATTCAGTCAGTTTTAGGTATTACTCAGCTAGTTTAGAGAATATTTAGCTAGATATAGGTTACATTCAGTCAGTATTAGGTATTACTCAGCTGGTTTCGAGCATATTTAGCTAGATATAGGTTACAGTCAGTCAGATTTAGGTATTACTCAGCTGGTTTAAAGCATATTTAGCTAGTTATACTTTACATTCAGCTAGTTTTAGGATTTACTCAGCTAGTTTAGAGCATATTTAGCTAGGTATAGTTTACATTCAGCTAATTTTATGGTTTACTCAGCTAGTTTAGAGCGTATTTAGCTAGATATAGGTTACATTCAGTCAGTTTTAGGTATTTCTCAGCTAGTTTAGAGCGTATTTAGCTAGATATAGGTTACATTCAGTCAGTTTTAGGTATTTATCAGCTAGTTTAGAGAATATTTAGCTAGATATAGGTTACATTCAGTCAGTATTAGGTATTACTCAGCTGGTTTCGAGCATATTTAGCTAGATATAGGTTACAGTCAGTCAGTTTTAGGTATTAATCATCTAGTTTAGAGCATATTTAGCTAGATATAGGTTACATGCAGTCAGTTTTAGGTATTACTCAGTTAGTTTAGAGCTATTTCGTTAGTTTTGGGTTTTACTCATGTAGTTTAGGGCATATTCAGCTGGTTATAGGTTACATTCATCTAGTTTCAGGTATACCTCAGCTAGTTTAGAGCATATTTATTTAGTTATAGGTTACATTCAGTTAGTTTTACGGTTTACTCTGCTACTTTAGAGAATATTTACTTGATATACGTTACATTCAGTCAGTTTTAGGTTTTACTCAGCTAGTTAAGAGCATATTTTACTAGTTATAGGTAACATTCGGCTAGTTTTAGGTATTACTCTGCTAGTTTAGAGCATATTTACCTAGATATATTTTACATTCCGTCAGTTTTTGGTGTTACTCAGCTAGTTTAGAGCATATTTAGCTAGATATAGGTAACATTCGGCAAGTTTTAGGTATTACTCAGCTAGTTTAGAGCGTATTTAGCTAGATATATGTTACATTCAGTCAGTTTTAGGTATTACTCAGCTAGTTTAGAGCATATTTAGGTAGATATAGGTTACATTCAGTCAGTTTTAGGTATTACTCAGCTAGGTTAGAGCTTATTTAGCTAGATACAGGTTACATTCAGTCAGTTTTAGGTATTACTCAGCTATTTTGGAGCATATTTAGCTAGATATAGGTTACATTCGGCTAGTTTTAGATATAACTCAGCTAGTTTAGAGCGTATATAGCTAGTTATAGGTTACATTCAGCTAGTGTTAGGGTTTACGCAGCTACTCTATAGCATATTTACCTGATATACGTTACATTCAGACAGTTTTAGGTATTACTCAGCTAGTTTAGAGCTTGTTTAGCTAGATACAGGTTACATTCAGTCAGTTTTAGGTATTACTCAGCTAGTTTATAGCATATTTAGACAGATATAGGTTACATTCGGCTAGTTTTAGATATTACTCAGCTGGTTTAGAACATATTTAGCTAGTTATAGGTTACATTCAGCTAGTTTTAGGGTTTACTCAGCTACTTTAGAGCATATTTACTCGATATAGGTTACATTCAGTCAGTTTTAGGTATTACTCAGCTAGTTAAAGCATATTTAGCTAGATATAGGTTACATTCAGTCAGTTTTAGGTTTTACTCAGCTAGTTAAGAGCATATTTTACTAGTTATAGGTAACATTCGGCTAGTTTTAGGTATTACTCAGCTAGTTTAGAGCATATTTAGCTAGTTATAGGTTACAATCAGCTAGTTTTAGGGTTTATTCAGCTAGTTTAGAGCATATTTAGCAGAATATAGGTAACATTCGGCTGGTTTTAGGGTTTACTCAGTTAGTTTAGAGCGTATTTATTTAGTTATAGTTTACATTCAGCTAATTTTAGGGTTAACTCAGCTAGTTTAGAGCGTAATTAGCTAGATATAGGTTACATTCAGTCAGTTTTAGGTATTTCTCAGCTAGTTTAGAGCATATTTAGCTAGATATAGGTAACATTCGGCTAGTTTTAGATATTACTCAGCTAGTTTAGAGCATATTTATCTAGTTATAGGTTACATTCAGCTAGTTTTAGGGTTTACTCAGCTACTTTAGAGCATATTTAGCTAGATATAGGTTACATTCAGTCAGTTTTAGTTATTATTCATCTAGTTTAGAGCATATTTAGCTAGATATAGGTAACATTCGTCTAGTTTTAGGTATTTCTCAGATATTCATAATGTTGAATTTTGGGCTTATGCCGTGTTTTATTATATTGCAATTCGACGCGTTTCGAAAGAAACCATGTCTTTCATCGTCAGGAATAATCTGGAATACGACAATGTTGCTAAGAGAAAGCAACGAAGAACATATAGAAGGTGCCCAAAGATGGACGCCATTATAGCCCCATGTTAGGGACAACGGAAAGCAGCAGTGAATTACTTTCTCAGGGTTCTGATAATAGGTAGCCAGGATTCACTGAGATTGTAGCCGGTGTCGCGGTTGAAATTATCTGGGTGTTTACGTATTTCAACCGCCTCCCTGATGATTCTGGGACGATATTGCTTTATACGGGCAAGAACATCCACCCCTTGGAACATGACATCATGGCCAGGTGTTAAAGCATGATCGGCAACAGCTGATTTATCAGGTTGAATGAGCCTGATACATCTATTATGTTCCTTAATGCGAGTGCATATTGTTCTCGAAGTCTGCCCGATGTAAACCTTGCCACAAGTACAGGGAACTCTGTAGATACCCGGTTGTTGCAATTTAGGCAAACTGTCCTTAGTTGGTCGCAGGAGTTGCCTAATCTTAACAGAAGTTCCAAATACAGTCCGTATGTTGTATCGACGTAGGATTTTAGCAATACGATCCGTTGTGTTATGTATGTACGGAAGGTAAGCAGTTCCTCTTACATCTCTTTTCTCAACTGACGTCCTATTATTATTTGTTGGTTTCAGAACCGTAGAAATCAAAGCCTTGCTATAACCGTTGCTCTCAAAGGTGGTTCGCAGGGTGTTCATTTCTTCTTGTAAAGAAGACACTTCACAAATCCTCCTAGCCCTGGTAGTTAGAGTTGTAAGGATACCATGTTTCTGGGCAGGGTGATGGTGAGAACTTGCGTGGAGATATCTATTGGTGTGTGTTGGCTTACGAAAAACGCTGTGTCCTAAAGATCCATCCTCTTTCTTGGTGACGAGAACATCTAAAAAAGGTATTTTGCCGTCAGATTCCTTTTCCATGGTGAAACAAATAGAAGGGTGCTGGAGATTAAGGTGATCCAGGAAATGGCTAAGATTTTCCTCACCTTCCGTCCAAACAACGAACGTGTCATCCACATAACGCCACCAGATCTTCGGTTTGAAAGGAGCCGACGACAAAGCTTTCTCTTCAAAGTTCTCCATGAAGAAATTAGCCACAACAGGAGAGAGAGGACTACCCATGGCCACACCATCAGTCTGCTCATAAAAATTCCCATTCCATAGAAAGTAGGAGGAGGTCATGCAGTGATAAAAAAGTCTTGTGATGTCTTCAGGAAAAAGTCCATTAATGAGAGACATAACACCATCAATAGGTACTCTCGTAAACAGAGACACCACGTCGAGACTCACTAGAATATCACCCGGCTGAAGTGTTATAGCTTTTAACTTTTCCACGAAGTGTGTGGAATCCTTAATGTACGAAGGCGTGTTACCCAGAAGCGGCTGAAGTAGTCTACCTAAGTATTTGGAAAGGGCATATGTAGGAGAACCAATCGTACTAACAATGGGTCTAAGAGGAACTTCGTCCTTATGTATTTTAGGAAGACCATAGAGTCTCGGAGGAATAGCATCCCCTGGAAGGAGAGTCTTCGCTGCATCCGCTGGAATAGATGATTGCTTGATCCAGCATCCAGCGGATGCAGCGAAGACTCTCCTTCCAGGGGATGCTATTCCTCCGAGACTCTATGGTCTTCCTAAAATACATAAGGACGAAGTTCCTCTTAGACCCATTGTTAGTACGATTGGTTCTCCTACATATGCCCTTTCCAAATACTTAGGTAGACTACTTCAGCCGCTTCTGGGTAACACGCCTTCGTACATTAAGGATTCCACACACTTCGTGGAAAAGTTAAAAGCTATAACACTTCAGCCGGGTGATATTCTAGTGAGTCTCGACGTGGTGTCTCTGTTTACGAGAGTACCTATTGATGGTGTTATGTCTCTCATTAATGGACTTTTTCCTGAAGACATCACAAGACTTTTTTATCACTGCATGACCTCCTCCTACTTTCTATGGAATGGGAATTTTTATGAGCAGACTGATGGTGTGGCCATGGGTAGTCCTATCTCTCCTGTTGTGGCTAATTTCTTCATGGAGAACTTTGAAGAGAAAGCTTTGTCGTCGGCTCCTTTCAAACCGAAGATCTGGTGGCGTTATGTGGATGACACGTTCGTTGTTTGGACGGAAGGTGAGGAAAATCTTAGCCATTTCCTGGATCACCTTAATCTCCAGCACCCTTCTATTTGTTTCACCATGGAAAAGGAATCTGACGGCAAAATACCTTTTTTAGATGTTCTCGTCACCAAGAAAGAGGATGGATCTTTAGGACACAGCGTTTTTCGTAAGCCAACACACACCAATAGATATCTCCACGCAAGTTCTCACCATCACCCTGCCCAGAAACATGGTATCCTTACAACTCTAACTACCAGGGCTAGGAGGATTTGTGAAGTGTCTTCTTTACAAGAAGAAATGAACACCCTGCGAACCACCTTTGAGAGCAACGGTTATAGCAAGGCTTTGATTTCTACGGTTCTGAAACCAACAAATAATAATAGGACGTCAGTTGAGAAAAGAGATGTAAGAGGAACTGCTTACCTTCCGTACATACATAACACAACGGATCGTATTGCTAAAATCCTACGTCGATACAACATACGGACTGTATTTGGAACTTCTGTTAAGATTAGGCAACTCCTGCGACCAACTAAGGACAGTTTGCCTAAATTGCAACAACCGGGTATCTACAGAGTTCCCTGTACTTGTGGCAAGGTTTACATCGGGCAGACTTCGAGAACAATATGCACTCGCATTAAGGAACATAATAGATGTATCAGGCTCATTCAACCTGATAAATCAGCTGTTGCCGATCATGCTTTAACACCTGGCCATGATGTCATGTTCCAAGGGGTGGATGTTCTTGCCCGTATAAAGCAATATCGTCCCAGAATCATCAGGGAGGCGGTTGAAATACGTAAACACCCAGATAATTTCAACCGCGACACCGGCTACAATCTCAGTGAATCCTGGCTACCTATTATCAGAACCCTGAGAAAGTAATTCACTGCTGCTTTCCGTTGTCCCTAACATGGGGCTATAATGGCGTCCATCTTTGGGCACCTTCTATATGTTCTTCGTTGCTTTCTCTTAGCAACATTGTCGTATTCCAGATTATTCCTGACGATGAAAGACATGGTTTCTTTCGAAACGCGTCGAATTGCAATATAATAAAACACGGCATAAGCCCAAAATTCAACATTATGAATAATAACACGGGCCGTGAAAGTCTAAATGACAATATTTCTCAGATAGTTTAGAGCATATTTAGCTAGATATAGGTTACATTCAGTAAGTTTTAGGTATTACTCACCTAGTTTAGAGAATATTTAGCTAGATATAGGTTACATTCAGTCAGTATTAGGTATTACTCAACTGGTTTCGAGCATATTTAGCTAGATATAGGTTACATTCAGTCAGTTTTAGGTATTACTCAGCTAGTTTAGAGCATATTTAGCAAGATATAGGTTACATTCAGTTAGTTTTAGGTATTACTCTGCTAGTTTAGAGCATATTTAGCTAGATATCGGTTACATTCGGCTAGTTTTAGATATTACTCAGCTAGTTTAGAAAATATTTTTCTAGTTATAGGTTACATTCAGCTAGTTTTAGGGTTTACTCAGCTACTTTAGAGCACATTTAGCTAGATATAGGTTACATTCAGTCAGTTTTAGTTATTATTCAGCTACTTTAGAGAATATTTAGCTAGATATAGGTAACATTCGTCTAGTTTTAGGTATTACTCAGCTAGTTTAGAGCATATTTAGCTAGTTATAGGTTTCATTCAGTTAGTTTTAGGGTTTACTCAGCTAGTTTAGAGCATATTTAGCTGGATATAGGTAACATTCGGATAGTTTAAGGGTTTACTCAGCTAGTTTAGAGCTTATCTAGCTAGACATAGGTAACTTTCGGCTAGTTTTAGGTATTACTCAGCTAGTATAGAGCGTATTTAGCTAGTTATAGTTTACATTCAGCTAATTTTATGGTTTACTCAGCTAGTTAAGAGCGTATTTAGCTAGATATAGGTTACATTCAGTCAGTTGTAGGTATTTCTCAGCTAGTTTAGAGCGTATTTAGCTAGATATAGGTTACATTCAGTCAGTTTTAGGTATTACTCAGCTAGTTTAGAGAATATTTAGCTAGATATAGGTTACATTCAGTCAGTATTAGGTATTACTCAGCTGGTTTCGAGCATATTTAGCTAGATATAGGTTACAGTCAGTCACTTTTAGGTATTACTCAGCTAGTTTAGAGCATATTTAGCTATATATATGTTACATGCAGTCAGTTTTAGGTATTACTCAGCTAGTTTAGAGAATATTTAGCTAGATATAGGTTACATTCAGTCAGTATTAGGTATTACTCAGGTGGTTTCGAGCATATATAGCTAGATATCAGTTACATTCGGCTAGTTTTAGATATAACTCAGCTAGTTTAGAACATATTTATCTAGTTATAGGTTACATTCAGCTAGTTTTAGGATTTACTCCGCTACTTTAGAGCATATTTAGCTAGATATAGGTTACATTCAGTCAGTTTTAGTTATTATTCAGCTAGTTTAGAGCATATTTAGCTAGATATAGGTAACATTCGTCTAGTTTTAGGTATTACTCAGCTAGTTTAGAGCATATTTAGCTAGTTATAATTTACATTCAGCTAGGTTTAGGGTTTACTCAGCTAGTTTAGAGCATATTTAGCTGGATATAGGTAACATTCGGCTAGTTTAAGGGTTTACTCAGGTAGTTTAGAGCTTATTTAGCTAGACATAGGTAACATTCGGCTAGTTTTAGGTTTTACTCAGCTAGTTTAGAGCGTATTTAGCTAGTTATAGTTTTCATTCAGCTAATTTTATGGTTTACTCAGCTAGTTTAGAGCGTATTTAGCTAGATATAGGTTACATTCAGTCAGTTTAAGGTATTTCTCATCTAGTTTAGAGCGTATTTAGCTAGATATAGGTTACATTCAGTCAGTTTTAGGTATTACTCAGCTAGTTTAGAGCATATTTATGTAGATATAGGTTACATTCAGTCAGTTTTAGGTATTACTCAGCTAGGTTAGAGCTTATTTAGCTAGATACAGGTTACATTCAGTCAGTTTTAGGTATTACTCAGCTAGTTTAGAGCATATTTAGATATATATAGGTTACATTCGGCTAGTTTTAGATATTACTCAGCTAGTTTAGAGCATATTTAGCTAGTTATAGGTTACATTCAGCTAGTTTTAGGGTTTACTCAGCTACTTTAGAGCATATTTACTTGATATAGGTTACATTCAGTCAGTTTTATGTATTACTCAGCTAGTTTAGAGCATATTTAACCAGATATAGGTTACATTCAGTCAGTTTTAGGTATTTCTCAGGTAGTATAGAGCGTAAATAGCTAGTTATAGGTTACATTCAGTCAGTTTTAGGTATTACTCAGCTAGATTAGAGCGTATTTAGCTAGATATATGTTACATTCAGTCCGTTTTAGGTATTACTCAGCTAGTTTAGAGCATATTTAGATAGATATAGGTTACATTCAGTACGTTTTAGGTATTACTCAGCTAGTTTAAAGCATATTTATCTAGATATAGGTTACATTCAGTAAGTTATTACTCAGCTAATTGAGAGCATATTTATCTAGTCGTAGGTTACATTCAGCTAGTTTTAGGTATTACTCAGCTAATTTACAGCATAATTAGCTAGTCCTAGGTTTCATTCAGCTAGTTTTAGGTATTACTCAGCTAGTTTAGAGCATATTAACTAGATATAGGTTACATTCGGCTAGTTTTAGATAATACTGAACTAGTTTAGAGCATATTTCCTAGTTATAGGTTACATTCAGCTAGTTTTAGGGTTCACTCAGCTAGTTTAGAGCATATTTAGCTAGTTATAGGTTACATTCAGTCAGTTTTAGGTTTTACTCAGCTAGTTTAGAGCATATTTTGCTAGATACAGATTACATTCAGTCAGTTTTAGGTATTTCTCAGCTAATTTAGTGCATATTTAGCTAGCTATAGGTTACATTCAGCTAGTTTTAGGTATTAGTCAGCTAGGTTAGAGCATATTTAGCTAGATATAGGTTACATTCAGTCAGTTTTAGGTTTTACTCATCTAGTTTAGAGCATATTTAGCTAGATATAGGTTACATTCAGTCAGTTTTAGGTATTACTCAGCTAGTTTATAGCATATTTAGCTAGATATAGGTTACATTCAGTCAGTTTTAGGTATTCCTCAGCTAGTTTAGAGCATATTAACTAGATATTGGTTACATTCAGTTAGGTTTAGGGTTTACTCAGCTAGTTTAGAGCGTATTTATCAAGATATAGGTTACATTCAGTCAGTTTTAGGTATTACTCAGCTAGTTTAGGGAATGTTAAGCTAGTTATAGGTTACATTCAGTCAGTTTAGGTATTACTCAGCTAGTTTAGAGCATTTATAGCCAGATATAGGTTACATTCAGTCAGTTTTAGGTATTACTCAGCTAATATAGGGCATGTTAAGCTAGTTATAGGTAACATTCTGACAGTTTTAGTTATTACTCAGCTAGTTTAGAGCAAATTTAGCTAGATATTGGTTACATTCATTCAGTTTTAGGTATTACTCAGCTAGTTTATAGCATATTTAGCTAGATATAGGTTACATTCAGTCAGTTTTAGGTATAACTCAGCTATTTTAGAGCATATTTATCTAGATATAGGTTACATTCAGTAAGTTTTAGGTATTACTCAGCTAGTTTAGAGCATAATTAGCTAGATATAGATTACATTCAGTCAGTTTTATGTATTTCTAGGCTAGTATAGAGCATATTTAGCTAGATATAGTTTACATTCGGCTAGTTTTAGATATTACTCAGCTAGTTTACAGCATATTTACCTAGTTATAGGTCACATTCAGCTAGTTTTAGGGTTTTACTCAGCTAGTTTTAGAGCATATTTACTAGATATAGGTTACATTCAGTCAGTTTTAGGTATTACTCAGCTAGTTTAGAGCATATTTAGCTAGATATAGGTTACATTCATCTAGTTTTAGGGTTTACTCAGCTAGTTTAGAGCGTATTTAGCTAGATATAGGTTACATTCAGTCAGTTTAAGGTATTTCTCAGCTAGTTTAGAGCGTATTTATCTAGATATAGGTTACATTCAGTCAGTTTTAGGTATTACTCAGCTAGTTTAGAGCATATTTAGGTAGATATAGGTTACATTCAGTCAGTTTTACGTATTACTCAGCTAGGTTAGAGCTTATTAAGCTAGATACAGGTTACATTCAGTCAGTTTTAGGTATTACTCAGCTAGTTTAGAGCATATTTAGCTAGATATAGGTTACATTCGGCTTGTTTTAGATATTACTCAGCTAGTTTAGAGCATATATAGCTAGTTATAGGTTACATTCAGCTAGTTTTAGGTATTACTCAGCTACTTTAGAGCATATTTACTTGATATAGGTTACATTCAGTCAGTTTTATGTATTACTCAGCTAGTTTAGAGCATATTTAGCCAGATATAGGTTACATTCAGTCAGTTTTAGGTATTTCTCAGGTAGTATAGAACGTATTTAGCTAGATATATGTTACATTCAGTCCGTTTTAGGTATTACTCAGCTAGTTTAGAGCATATTTAGAAAGATATAGGTTACATTCAGTACGTTTTAGGTATTACTCAGCTAGTTTAAAGCATATTTATCTAGATATAGGTTACATTCAGTAAGTTTAAGTTATTACTCAGCTAATTGAGAGCATATTTATCTAGTCGTAGGTTACATTCAGCTAGTTTTGGGTATTACTCAGCTAATTTACAGCATATTTAGCTAGTCCTAGGTTTAATTCAGCTAGTTTTAGTATTACTCAGCTAGTTTAGAGCATATTAACTAGATATAGGTTACATTCGGCTAGTTTTAGATAATACTGAACTAGTTTAGAGCATATTACCTAGTTATAGGTTACATTCAGCCAGTTTTGGGGTTCACTCAGCTAGTTTAGAGCATATTTAGCTAGTTATAGGTTACATTCAGTCAGTTTTAGGGTTTACTCAGCTAGTTTTAGAGCATATTTAGCTGGATATAGGTAATATTCGGCAAGTTTTGGGTTTACTCAGCTAGTTTAGAGCATATTTAACAAGATATAGGTTACATTCAGTCAGTTTTTGGTATTACTCAGCTAGTTTAGATCATATTTAGCTAGATATAGGTTACATTCAGGTAGTTTTAAGTACTACTCAGCTAGTTTAGAGCATTTTTAGCTAGTTATATGTTACATTCAGTCAGTTTTAGGTATTACTCAGCTAGTTTAGAGCATAGTTATCTAGATATAGGTTACATTCAGCTAGTTTTAGGTATTACTCAGCTAGTTTAGAGCATATTTAGCTAGATGTAGGTTACATTCAGTCAGTTTTAGGATTTTCTCAGCTAGTTAAGAGCATATTTAACTAGATATAGGTTACATTCAGTCAGTTTTAGGTATTACTCAGCTAGTTTAGAGCATATTTAGCTAGATATAGGTTACATTCTGTCAGCTATAGGTATTACTACGCTAGTTTAGAGCATATTTAGCTAGATATAGGTTACATTCAGTCAGATTTAGGTATTACTCAGGTAATTTAGAGCAAATTTAGCTAGTTATTGGTTACATTCTGTCAGTTTTAGGTTTTACTCAGCTAGTTTATAGCATATTTAGCTAGATATAGGTTACATTCAGTCAGCTTTAGGTATTAGTCAACTAGTTTAGAGCATATTTAGCTAGTTATTGGTATCATTCGGCTAGTTGTAGGTATTACTCATTTAGTTTAGAGCATATTTAGTTAGATATAGGTTACGTTCAGCTAGTTTTAGCTCTTACTCAGCTAGTTTAGAGCATATTTAGCTAGTTATAGGTTACATTCAGTCAGTTTTAGGATTTACTCAGCTAGTCTAGAGCATATTTAACTAGTTATAGGTTACATTCAGTCAGTTTTAGGTATTACTCAGCTAGTTTAGAGCGTATTTAGCCAGAGATAGGTTACATTCAGTCAGTTTTAGGTCTCAGCTAGTTTAGAGCGTATTTAACTAGATATAAGTTACATTCAGTCAGTTTTAGTTATTAATCAGCTAGTTTAGAGCATATTTAGCTAGATATAGGTTACATTCGGCTAATTTTAGATAATACTGAGCTAGTTTAGAGCATATTACCTAGTTATAGGTTACATTCAGCTAGTTTTAGGTATCACTCAGGTAGTTTAGAGCGTATTTAACTAGTTATAGGTTACATTCAGCTATTTATAGGGTTTACTCAGCTACTTTAGAGCGTACTTAGCTAGATATAGGTTACATTCAGTCAGTTTTAGGTATTTCTCAGCTAGTTTAGAGCGTATTTAGCTAGATATAGGTTACATTCAGTCTGTTTTAGGTATTACTCAGCTAGTTTAGAGAATATTGAGCTAGATATAGGTTACATTCAGTCAGTATTAGGTATTACTCAGCTGATTTCGAGCATATTTAGCAAGATATAGGTTACAGTCAGTCAGTTTTAGGTATTACTCTGCTAGTTTAGAGCATATTTACCTAGATATAGGTTACATTCCGTCAATTTTTGGTGTTACTCAGCTAGTTTAGAGCATATTTAGCTAGATATAGGTAACATTCGGCAAGTTTTAGGTATTACTCAGCTAGTTTAGAGCGTATTTAGCTAGTTATAGTTTACATTCAGCTAATTTTAGGGTTTACTCAGCTAGTTTAGAGCGTATTTAGCTAGATATAGGTTACAGTCAGTCTGTTTTAGGTATTTCTCAGCTAGTTTAGAGCGTATTTAGCTAGATATATGTTACATTCAGTCAGTTTTAGGTATTACTCAGCTAATTTAGAGCTTATTTAGCTTGTTATAGGTTACATTGAGCTAGTTTTAGGTATCACTCAGCTAGTTTAGAGCGTATTTAGCTAGTTATAGGTTACATTCAGCTAGTTTTAGGTATTACTCAGCTAGTTTAGAGCGTATTTAGCTAGATATATGTTACATTCAGTCAGTTTTAGGTAGTACTCAGCTAGTTTGGAGCATATTTAGCTAGATATAGGTTACATTCAGTCAGTTTTAGGTATTACCAAGCTAGAGCATATTTAGCTAGATATAGGTTACATTCAGTCAGTTATAGGTATTACTACGCTAGTTTAGAGCATATTTAGCTAGATAAATGTTACATTCCATCAGATTTAGGTATTACTCAGGTAATTTAGAGCATATTTAGCTAGTTATAGGTTACATTCTGTCAGTTTTAGGTGTTACTCACCTATGTTAGGGCATGTGAAGCTAGTTATAGTTTACATTCAGCTAGTTTTAGGTATTACTCAGCTAGATTATAGCATATTTAGCTAGATATAGGTAACATTCAGTCAGTTTTAGGTTTTACTCAGCTAGTTTAAAGCATATTTAGCTAGATATAGGTTACATTCTGTCAGTTTTAGGTATTACTCAGCTAGTTTAGAGCATATTTAGCTAGATATTGGTTACATTCAGTTTGTTTTAGGGTTTACTCAGCTAGTTTAGAGCGTATTTAGCTAGATATAGGTTACATTCAGTCAGTTTTAGGTATTACTCAGCTAGTTTAGGGCATGTTAAGCTAGTTATAGGTTACATTCAGTCAGTTTTAGGTATTACTCAGCTAGTTTAGAGCATATTTAGCCAGATATAGGTTACAATCAGTCAGTTTTAGGTATTTCTCAGGTAGTATAGAGCGTATTTAGCTAGTTATAGGTTACATTCAGTCAGTTTTAGGTATTACTCAGCTAGATTAGAGCGTATTTAGCTAGATATATGTTACATTCAGTCCGTTTTAGGTATTACTCAACTAGTTTAGAGCATATTTAGATAGATATAGGTTACATTCAGTACGTTTTAGGAACTACTCAGCTAGTTTAAAGCATATTTATCTAGATATAGGTTACATTCAGTAAGTTTAAGTTATTACTCAGCTAATTGGGAGCATATTTATCTAGTCGTAGGTTACATTCAGCTAGTTTTAGGTATTACTCAGCTAATTTACAGCATATTTAGCTAGTCCTAGGTTTCATTCAGCTAGTTTCAGGTATTACTCAGCTAGTTTAGAGCATATTAACTAGATATAGGTTACATTCGGCTAGTTTTAGATAATACTGAACTAGTTTAGAGCATATTACCTAGTTATAGGTTACATTCAGCTAGTTTTAGGGTTCACTCAGCTAGTTTAGAGCATATTTAGCTAGTTATAGGTTACATTCAGTCAGTTTTAGGTTTTACTCAGCTAGTTTAGAGCATATTTAGCTAGATACAGATTACATTCAGTCAGTTTTAGGTATTTCTCAGCTAATTTAGTGCATATTTAGCTAGTTATAGGTTACATTCAGCTAGTTTTAGGTATTACTCAGCTAGGTTAGAGCATATTTAGCTAGATATAGGTTACATTCAGTCAGTTTTAGGTTTTACTCATCTAGTTTAGAGCATATTTATCTAGATATAGGTTACATTACGTCAGTTTTAGGTATTACTCATCTAGTTTATAGCATATTTAGCTAGATATAGGTTACATTCAGTCAGTTTTAAGTATTCCTCAGCTAGTTTAGAGCATATTTAGCTTGATATTGGTTACATTCAGTTAGTTTTAGGGTTTACTCAGCTAGTTTAGAGCGTATTTATCAAGATATAGGTTACATTCAGTCAGTTTTAGGTATTACTCAGCTAGTTTAGGGCATGTTAAGCTAGTTATAGGTTACATTCAGTCAGTTTAAGTATTACTCAGCTAGTTTAGAGCATTTTTAGCCAGATATAGGTTACATTCAGTCAGTTTTAGGTATTACTCAGCTAATTTAGGGCATGTTAAGCTAGTTATAGGTAACATTCTGACAGTTTTAGTTATTACTCAGCTAGTTTAGAGCAAATTTAGCTAGATATTGGTTACATTCATTCAGTTTTAGTTATTAATCAGCTAGTTTAGAGCATATTTAGCTTGTTATAGGTTACATTCATCTAGTTTTAGGTATTACTCAGCAAGTTTAGAGCATATTTAGCTAAATATAAGTTACATTCAGTCAGTTTTAGGTATTTCTCAGCTAGTTTAGAGCATATATAGCTAGATATAGATTACATTCAGCTAGTTTTAGGGTTTACTCAGCTAGTTTTAGAGCATATTTACTAGATATAGGTTACATTCAGTCAGTTTTAGGATTTACTCAGCTAGTTAAGAGCATATTTAACTAGATATAGGTTACATTCAGTCAGTTTTAGGTATTACTCAGCTAGTTTAGAGCATATTTAGCTAGATATAGGTTACATTCAGTCAGCTATAGGTATTACTACGCTAGTTTAGAGCATATTTAGCTAGATATAAGTTACATTCAGTCAGATTTAGGTATTACACAGGTAATTTAGAGCAAATTTAGCTAGTTATTGGTTACATTATGTCAGTTTTAGGTTTTACTCAGCTAGTTTATAGCATATTTAGCTAGATATAGGTTACATTCAGTCGGCTTTAGGTATTAGTCAACTAGTTTAGAGCATATTTAGCTAGTTATTGGTATCATTCGGCTAGTTTTAGGTATTACTCAATTAGTTTAGAGCATATTTAGTTAGATATAGGTTACGTTCAGCTAGTTTTAGCTCTTACTCAGCTAGTTTAGAGCATATTTAGCTAGTTATAGGTTACATTCAATCAGTTTTAGGATTTACTCAGCTAGTCTAGAGCATATTTAGCTAGTTATAGGTTACATTCAGTCAGTTTTAGGTATTACTCAGCTAGTTTAGCGCGTATTTAGCTAGATATATGTTACATTCAGTCAGTTTTAGGTATAACTCAGCTAATTTAGGGCATGTTAAGCTAGTTATAGGTAACATTCTGCCTGTTTTAGTTATTACTCAGCTAGTTTAGAGCAAATTTAGCTAGATATTGGTTACATTCATTCAGTTTTAGGTATTTCTCAGCTAGTTTAGAGCGTATTTAGCTAGAGATAGGTTACAGTCAGTTTTAGGTCTCAGCTAGTTTAGAGCGTATTTAACTAGATATAGGTTACATTCAGTCAGTTTTAGTTATTAATCAGCTAGTTTAGAGTATATTTAGCTTGTTATAGGTTACATTCAGCTAGTTGTAGGTATTACTCAGCGAGTTTAGAGCGTATTTAGCTAGTTATAGGTTACATTAAGCTAGTTTTAGGTATTACTCAGCTAGTTTAGAGCATATTTAGCTAAATATAAGTTACATTCAATCAGTTTTAGGTATTTCTCAGCTAGTTTAGAGCGTATATAGCTAGATATAGGTTACATTCAGTCCCTTTTAGGTATTACTCAGCTAGTTTGGAACATATTTAGCTATATATAGGTTACATTCAGTCAGTTTTAGGTATTACTCAGCTAGATTAGAGCCTATTTAGCTAGATATAGGTTACATTCAGTCAGTTTTAGGTATTTCTCAGCTAGTTTAGAGCTTATTTACGTAGATATAGGTTACATTCTGTCATTTTCAGGTATTACTCAGCTAGTGTTGAGCATATTTAGATAGTTATAGGTTACATTCAGCTAGTTTTAGGTATTAATCAGCTAGTTTAGAGCGTATTTAGCTAGTTATAGGTTACATTAAGCTATTTTTAGGTTTTACTCACCTAGTTTAGAATATATTTAGCTAGATATAGGTTACATTCTGTCAGATTGAGGTATTTCTGAGCTAGTTTAGAGCGTATTAACTAGATATAAGTTACATTCAGTCCGTTTTAGGTATTACTCAGCTAGTTTAGAGCATATTTAGATAGATATAGGTTATATTCAGTAAGTTTTAGGTATTACTCCGCTAGTTTAAAGCATATTTATCTAGATATAGGTTACATTCAGTAAGTTTAAGTTATTACTCAGCTAATTGCGAGCATATTTATCTAGTCGTAGGTTACATTCAGCTAGTTTTAGGTATTACTCAGCTAACGTACAGCATATTTAGCTAGTCCTAGGTTACATTCAGCTAGTTTTAGGTATTACTCAGCTAGTTTAGAGCATATTTAGCTAGATATAGGTTACATTCGGCTAGTTTTAGATAATACTGAGCTAGTTTAGAGCATATTACCTAGTTATAGGTTACATTCAGCTAGTGTTAGGTATTACTCAGCTAGTTTAGAGCATATTTAGCAAGATATAGGTTACATTCAGTCAGTTTTAGGTATTACTCAGCTAGTTTAGAGCATATTTAGCTAGATATAGGTTACATTCAGTCAGTTTTAGGTATATCTCAGCTGGTTTAGAACGTATTTAGCTAGATATAGGTTACATTCAGTCCGTTTTAGGTATAACGCAGCTAGTTTAGAACATATTTAGCTAGATATAGGTTACATTCAGTCAGTTTTAGGTATTACCCAGGTAGTTTAGAGCCTATTTTGCTAGATATAGCTTACATTCAGTCATTTTTAGGTATTACTCAGCTAGTTTAGAGCATATTTAGCTAGATATAGATAACATTCAATCAGTTTTAGGTATTTCTAGGCTAGTATAGAGCATATTTAGCTAGATATAGGTTACATTCGGCTAGTTTTAGATATTACTCAGCTAGTTTAGAGCATATTTAGCTAGTTATAGGTTACATTCAGCTAGTTTTAGGGTTTACTCAGCTAGTTTTAGATCATATTTACCAGATATAGGTTACATTCAGTCAGTTTTAGGTGTTACTCAGCTAGTTCAGAGCATATTTAGCTAGATACAGGTTACATTCAGCTCGTTTTAGGGTTTACTCAGCTAGTTTAGAGCATATTTAGCAAGATATAGGTTACATTCAGTCAGTTTTAGGTATTACTCAGCTAGTTTAGAGCATATTTAACTAGTTATAGGTAACATTCGGCTAGTTTTGGGTATTACTCAGCTAGTTTAGGGCATATTTTGCTAGTTATAGGTTATATTCAGCTAGTTTTAGGGTTTACTCAGCTAGTTTAGAGCATATTTAGCTGGATATAGGTAATATTCGGCTAGTATGGGGTTTACTCAGCTAGTTTAGAGCATATTTAGCTAGATATAGGTTACATTCAGTCGGCTTTAGGTATTAGTCAACTAGTTTAGAGCATATTTAGCTATTATTGGTTACATTTGGCTGGTTTTAGTTATTACTCATTTAGTTTAGAGCATATTTAGTTAGATATAGGTTACATTCAGCCAGTTTTAGCTCTTCCTCAGGTAGTTTAGAGCACATTTAGCTAGTTTTAGGTTACATTCATTCAGTTTTAGGATTTACTCAGCTAGTTTAGAGCATATTTATTTAGATATAGGTTTCATTCAGCTAGTTTTAGCTCTTCCTCAGCTAGTTTAGAGCATATTTAGCTAGTTTTAGGTTACATTCATTCAGTTTTAGGATTTACTCAGCTAGTTTAGAGCATATTTAGCTAGATATAGGTTACATTCAGTCAGTTTTAGGCATTACTCAGCTAGTTTAGAGCATATTTAGCTAGATATAGGTTACATTCAGTCAGTTTTAGGTATTACCAAGCTAGTTTAGAGCATATTTAGCTAGATATAGGTTACATTCAGTCAGTTATAGGTATTACTACGCTAGTTTAGAGCATTTTTAGCTAGATAAAGGTTACATTCCATCAGATTTAGGTATTACTCATGTAATTTAGAGCATATTTAGCTAGTTATAGGTTACATTCTGTCAGTTTTAGGTGTTACTCAGCTAGGTTAGGGCATGTGAAGCTAGTTATAGGTTACATTCAGCTAGTTTTAGGTATTACTCAGCTAGATTGGAGCATATTTAGCTAGATATAGGTAACATTCAGTCAGTCTTAGGTATTACTCAGCTAGTTTAAAGCATATCTAGCTAGATATAGGTTACATTCTGTCAGTTTTAGGTATAACTCAGCTAGTTTAGAGCATATTTAGCTAGATATTGTTTACATTCAGTTTGTTTTAGGGTTTACTCAGCTAGTTTAGAGCGTATTTAGCTAGATATAGGTTACATTCAGTCAGGTTTAGGTATTACTCGGCTAGATTAGGGCATGTTTAGCTAGTTATAGGTTACATTCAGTCAGTTTTAGGAATTACTCAGCTAGTTTAGAGCATATTCAGCCAGATATAGGTTACATTCAGTCAGTTTTAGTTATTACTCAGCTAGTTTAGAGGCAATTTAGCTAGATATTGGTTACATTCATTCAGTTTTAGGTATTTCTCAGCTAGGTTAGAGCGTATTTAGCTAGATATAGGTTACATTCAGTCAGTTTTATGTATTACTCAACTAGTTTAGACCATATTTAGATAGTTATAGGTTACATTTAGCTAGTTTTAGGAATTATTCAGCTAGTTTAGAGCGTATTTATCTAGTTATAGTTTACATTAAGCTATTTTTATGTATTACTCAGCTAGTTTAGAATATATTTAGCTAGATATAGGTTACATTCTGTCAGTTTGAGGTATTTCTCAGCTAGTTTCGAGCGTATTAACTAGATATAAGTTACATTCAGTCAGTTTTAGGTATTTCTAGGCTAGTATAGAGCATATTAATCTAGATATAGGTTACATTCGGCTAGTTTTAGATATTACTCAGCTAGTTTAGAGCATATTTAGCTAGTTATAGGTTATATTCAGCTAGTTTTAGGGTTAACTCAGCTAGTTTTAGAGCATATTTACTAGATATAGGTTACATTCATTCAGTTTTAGGTATTTCTCAGCTAGTTTAGAGCGTATTTAGCTAGAGATAGGTTACATTCCGTCAGTTTTAGGTCTCAGCTAGTTTGGAGCGTATTTAACTAGATATAGGTTACATTCAGTCAGTTTTAGGATTTACTGAGCTAGTTTAGAGCATATTTAGCTAGATATAGGTTACATTCAGTCAGTTTTAGGTATTACTCAGCTAGTTTAGAGCATATTTAGCTACATATAGGTTACATTCAGTCAGTTCTAGGTATTACCAAGCTAGTTTAGAGCATATTTAGCTAGATATAGGTTACATTCAGTCAGCTATAGGTATTACTACGCTAGTTTAGAGCATATTTAGCTAGATAGGGGTAACATTCTGCAAGTTTTAGGTATTACTCAGCTAGTTTAGAGCATATTTAGCTAGTTATAGGTTACATTCAGTCAGTTATAGGTTTTACTCAGCTAGTTTAGAGCATATTTAGCTAGATATAGGTTACATTCAGTCGGCTTTAGGTATTAGTCAACTAGTTTAGAGCATATTTAGCTATTATTGGTTACATTCGGCTGGTTTTAGTTATTACTCATTTAGTTTAGAGCATATTTATTTAGATATAGGTTACATTCAGCTAGTTTTAGCTCTTCCTCAGCTAGTTTAGAGCATATTTAGCTAGTTATAGGTTACATTCATTCAGTTTTAGGATTTACTCAGCTAGTTTAGAGCATATTTATTTAGATATAGGTTACATTCAGCTAGTTTTAGCTCTTCCTCAGCTAGTTTAGAGCATATTTAGCTAGTTTTAGGTTACATTCATTCAGTTTTAGGATTTACTCAGCTAGTTTAGAGCATATTTTGCTAGATATAGGTTACATTCAGTCAGTTTTAGGTATTACTCAGCTATTTTAGAGCATATTTAGCTAGATATAGGTTACATTCAGTCAGTTTAAGGTATTACCAAGCTAGTTTAGAGCATATTTAGCTAGATATAGGTTACATTCAGTCAGTTATAGGTATTACTACGCTAGTTTAGAGCATTTTTAACTAGATAAAGGTTACATTCCATCAGATTTAGGTATTACTCATGTAATTTAGAGCATATTTAGCTAGTTATAGGTTACATCTGTCAGTTTTAGGTGTTACTCAGCTAGGTTAGGGCATGTGAAGCTAGTTATAGGTTACATTCAGCTAGTTTTAGGTATTACTCAGCTAGATTAGAGCATATTTAGCTAGATATAGGTAACATTCAGTCAGTCTTAGGTATTACTCAGCTAGTTTAAAGCATATCTAGCTAGATATAGGTTACATTCTGTCAGTTTTAGGTATAACTCAGCTGGTTTAGAGCATATTTAGCTAGATATTGGTTACATTCAGTTTGTTTTTAGGGTTTACTCAGCTAGTTTAGAGCGTATTTAGCTAGATATAGGTTACATTCAGTCGGGTTTAGGTATTACTCGGCTAGATTAGGGCATGTTTAGCTAGTTATAGGTTACATTCAGTCAGTTTTAGGTAATACTCAGCTAGTTTAGAGCATATTCAGCCAGATATAGGTTACATTCAGTCAGTTTTATGTATTTCTCAGGTAGTATAGAGCGTATTTAGCTAGTTATAGGTTACATTCTGTCCGTTTTAGTTATTACTCAGCTAGTTTAGAGCAAATTTAGCTAGATATTGGTTACATTCATTCAGTTTTAGGTATTTCTCAGCTAGTTTAGAGCGTATTTAGCTAGATATAGGTTACATTCAGTTAGTTTTAGGTATTTCTTAGCCAGTTTAGAGCTTATTTAACTAGATATAGGTTACCTTCAGTCAGTTTTAGGTATTACTCAACTAGTTTAGACCATATTTAGATAGTTATAGGTTACATTTAGCTAGTTTTAGGTATTACTCAGCTAGTTTAGAGCGACTTTATCTAGTTATAGGTTACATTAAGCTATTTTTAGGTAATACTCAGCTAGTTTAGAATATATTTACCTAGATATAGGTTACATTCAGTCAGTTTGAGGTATTTCTCAGCTAGTTTCGAGCGTATTAACTAGATATAAGTTACATTCAGTCAGTTTTAGGTATTTCTAGGCTACTATAGAGCATATTAATCTAGATATAGGTTACATTCGGCTAGTTTTAGATATTACTCAGCTAGATTTAGAGCATATTTACTAGCTATAGGTTACATTCAGTCAGTTTTAGGTATTACTCAGCTAGTTTAGAGCATATTTAGCTAGATATAGGTTACATTCAGCTTGTTTGAGGGTTTACTCAGCTAGTTTTAGAGCATATTTACTAGATATAGGTTACATTCATTCAGTTTTAGGTATTTCTCAGCTAGTTTAGAGCGTATTTAGCTAGAGATAGGATACATTCGGTCAGTTTTAGGTCTCAGCTAGTTTGGAGCGTATTTAACTAGATATAGGTTACATTAAGTCAGTTTTAGGTATTACTCAGCTAGTTTAGGGCATATTTAGCTAGATATAGGTTACATTCCGGTAGTTTTAAGTACTACTCAGCTTGTTTAGAGCATATTTAGCTAGTTATACGCTACATTCAGTCAGTTTTAGGTATTACTCAGCTAGTTTAGAGCATAGTTTTCTAGATATAGGTTACATTCAGTTAGTTTTAGGTATTACTGAGCTTGTTTAGAGCATATTTAGCTAGATATAGGTAACATTCGGCTAGTTTTAGGTATTACTCAGCTAGTTTAGAGCATATTTAGCTAGTTATAGGTTACATTCAGTCAGTTATAGGTTTTACTCAGCTAGTTTAGAGCATATTTAGCTATATATAGGTTACATTCAGTCGGCTTTAGGTATTAGTCAACTAGTTTAGAGCATATTTAGCTATTATTGGTTACATTCGTCTGGTTTTAGTTGTTACTCATTTAGTTTAGAGCATATTAATTAGATATAGGTTACATTCAGCTAGTTTTAGCTCTTCCTCAGCTAGTTTAGAGCATATTTAGCTAGTTATAGGTTACATTCATTCAGTTTTAGGATTTACTCAGCTAGTTTAGAGCATATTTATTTAGATATAGGTTACATTCAGCTAGTTTTAGCTCTTCCTCAGCTAGTTTAGAGCATATTTAGCTAGTTTTAGTTTACATTCATTCAGTTTTAGGATTTACTCAGCTAGTTTAGAGCATATTTAGCTAGATATAGGTTACATTCAGTCAGTTTTAGGTATTACTCAGCTAGTTTAGAGCATATTTAGCTAGATATAGGTTACATTCAGTCAGTTTTAGGTATTACCAAGCTAGTTTAGAGCATATTTAGCTAGATATAGGTTACATTCAGTCAGTTATAGGTATTACTACGCTAGTTTAGAGCATATTTAGCTAGATAAAGGTTACATTCCATCAGATTTAGGTATTACTCATGTAATTTAGAGCATATTTAGCTAGTTATAGGTTACATTCTGTCAGTTTTAGGTGTTACTCAGCTAGGTTAGGGCATGTGAAGCTAGTTATAGGTTACATTCAGCTAGTTTTAGGTATTACTCAGCTAGATTGGAGCATATTTAGCTAGATATAGGTAACATTCAGTCAGTCTTAGGTATTACTCAGCTAGTTTAAAGCATATCTAGCTAGATATAGGTTACATTCTGTCAGTTTTAGGTATAACTCAGCTAGTTTAGAGCATATTTAGCTAGATATTGGTTACATTCAGTTTGTTTTAGAGTTAACTCAGCTAGTTTAGAGCGTATTTAGCTAGATATAGGTTACATTCAGTCAGGTTTAGGTATTACTCGGCTAGATTAGGGCTTGTTTAGCTAGTTATAGGTTACATTCAGTCAGTTTTAGGTATTACTCAGCTAGTTTAGAGCATATTCAGCCAGATATAGGTTACATTCAGTCAGTTTTAGGTATTTCTCAGGTAGTATAGAGCGTATTTAGCTAGTTATAGGTTACATTCAGTCAGTTTTAGGTATTACTCAGCTAGATTAGAGCGTATTTAGCTAGATATATGTTACATTCAGTCAGTTTTAGGTATTACTCAGCTAGTTTAGGGCATGTTAGCTAGTTATAGGTTACATTCTGTCAGTTTGAGTTATTACTCAGCTAGTTTAGAGCAAATTTAGCTAGATATTGGTTACATTCATTCAGTTTGAGGTATTTCTCAGCTAGGTTAGAGCGTATTTAGCTAGATATAGGTTACATTCAGTCAGTTTTAGGTATTACTCAACTAGTTTAGACCATATTTATATAGTTATAGGTTACATTTAGCTAGTTTTAGGTATTACTCAGCTAGTTTAGAGCGTATTTATCTAGTTATAGGTTACATTAAGCTATTTTTAGGTATTACTCAGCTAGTTTAGAATATATTTATCTAGATATAGGTTACATTCAGTCAGTTTGAGGTATTTCTCAGCTAGTTTCGAGCGTATTAACTAGATATAAGTTACATTCAGTCAGTTTTAGGTATTTCTAGGCTAGTATAGAGCATATTAATCTAGATATAGGTTAAATTTGGCTAGTTTTAAATATTACTCAGCTAGATTTAGAGCATATTTACTAGCTATAGGTTACATTCAGTCAGTTTTAGGTATTACTCAGCTAGTTTAGAGCATATTTAGCTAGATATAAGTTACATTCATCTTGTTTGAGGGGTTACTCAGCTAGTTTTAGAGCATATTTACTAGATATAGGTTACATTCATTCAGTTTTAGGTATTTCTCAGCTAGTTTAGAGCGTATTTAGCTAGAGATAGGTTACATTCGGTCAGTTTTAGGTCTCAGCTAGTTTGGAGCGTATTTAACTAGATATGGGTTACATTCAGTCAGTTTTAGGATTTACTCAGCTAGTTTAGAGCATATTTAGCTAGATATAGGTTACATTCAGTCAGTTTTAGGTATTACTCAGCTAGTTTAGAGCATATTTAGCTAGATATAGGTTACATTCAGTAAGCTATAGGTATTACTACGCTAGTTTAGAGCATATTTAGCTAGATAGCGGTAACATTCTGCAAGTTTTAGGTATTACTCAGCTAGTTTAGAGCATATTTAGCTAGTTATAGGTTACATTCAGTCAGTTATAGGTTTTACTCAGCTAGTTTAGAGCATATTTAGCTAGATATAGGTTACATTCAGTCGGCTTTAGGTATTAGTCAACTAGTTTAGAGCATATTTAGCTATTATTGGTTACATTCGGCTGGTTTTAGTTATTACTCATTTAGTTTAGAGCATATTTAGTTAGATATAGGTTACATTCAGCTAGTTTTAGCTCTTCTTCAGCTAGTTTAGAGCATATTTAGCTAGTTATAGGTTACATTCATTCAGTTTTAGGATTTACTCAGCTAGTTTAGCCCTTTAATTGGCAAGGGAGATTTGTAATCGTATTTTTTTGCCAAAGATATTCTTTTTGATGCTTTGTGCTCTCTGATATATAATAAATTGTTAAAAAAATATTTATTGGTTTGTAGACTCACAATCTAAGAAAAAATATTTACGTATCCGTTTGGATACAGTGCCAAACATTCCGAGAGTGACAGTGAATGTCGTTATGTATCCAAATGGATACTTTACCAAGAATTGCGAAAACGTATGAACTATTATTATGCATCCAAATGGATACTTTACCAAGAATTAAGCAAACATATGAACTATTAAATATCACTGATAGTGAGCATTAACTGTTATGGAAAAATATTGATATATTACACATATACTTTATATACAGTACATGATCTACATATGTTATGATTTCAGTGACTATCAATATGTGGACAAATGACATAAGACATCAAAATACAGTTTGGAAATGTTAGAACAATAGGCCTACAATGTGTTCCATGGAATCATTTTCTGTGATGAAAGTCGTAGAAACAGTTCTTGCTTTTGGTAATGCACAATCTTGCCCGACACTTAATGCATTCCATGCGTGTTTGTCCAGTCTTGCAGTATCGACAGCGCCCTTTCTCGCAGGATTGTCCAAAGTGGTCGATACGATCATAACGACAATCTTCATCGACCTGATACCTAGGACGATTTATTCCCGGTACTGTTGGTGAATGGTTCGCGGAATACTGCCTTCCTTTAGCCATCAATTTCTGTGCAATATCCCATCGAAATTGTTTCAGTGAGACATTCTTGATGTTTGCTTTCTTGCAGTCACGTCTATACATAAGCCAAGCATTGCACACACACATATCTATTATTTACGAGAATATAGCAAGGTACCATCTATGAGTGCGTAATGCAGTTCGATACAAGGCTATCAACATATCCGCAAGATCTACTCCACCCATGAATGCATTATATTTCAGGACTATGAAGGGGCAAGTTACATTGATCTTCGCATGGGGACCATTGGTCTGTTGCTGTGTGTTATTGACCTGTGCAGAGACTTTCTTCTTTGGCACTAATTTCTTCCTTTCATTGCGTTTGATTGTTCCCAGAGGTTCAACTTCACAGAAGGTACTTGCAAGACATACACTTTTGTTGTCTTGCCACTTGACAACGCACACCTTGCTGTTATTGCACACCTTCATGTCGTAACTGCCTCTGCCCTGCTTTGCGAGCTTCAGGTCATCAGTCAGTGGACATCCCCTCAAACGATTGCCTCTTATTGTGCCCATCGCTAGAATACCATATTTCTCACGAAGTAGAACCAGGAGCTCAAGCGAGGTAAAAAAATTGTCAAAGAAGACAAAAGAGCAGGGTTTCTTCTGTATCGAGCTACATAAAGCTGTAACTACTTTCCCGCCAAGTCCAAGGAGTTCCTCAGCATCGCTGAACTTATGTTGATGAAATGTGTCCTCACCCCCATACAGTAAGAAGTCATAAATTATACCAGTAATTCCTGCTCGCACAAAAATCTTGAACCCCCATTTAGTAGGCTTGTTCTTGATGTATTGGCGTCTGCTCCCTTCTCGAGTTCCCTTGTAAGGAACCATCATTTCGTCAATGCTATACTGTCCCTCTTCTTTCACAGCTAAAAAGTTCTTTCTCACAGTATCCACTATTGGGCGAATTTTGAAGTACCTGTCGTTATCTCGAGTTTGAAGAGTGTTATCAACAAAGTGCATAAACCTACGGATCAACTGATATTTCTTCAAGGGCATAACTGAAGCAATTTTTTTCATAACGGCACGATTCAGACCAATAATCAGTGTATGCAGGCATCTTTATAATCCCCATTGCAATAGTTATTCCAATGAAATTTTGAATATCCTTCTTGGTAATCTGAATGGGATTATTTCTCTGACTAGCGCTATATAACATGCTTTGTTCTACCATCAGATCCCAAATATCGTCAGAGAAAAAGTCTGAAAAATACTGAAGGGGCTTGCGAATGTTAATATTTTTAGGTGAAGTTGTGTCCTTGAAACTACTGTCAATATCTGTTACTACGTAACGAAAAGGTTCCTTTTTCCATTGAAATACAGAAGAGTGGGTTTTATTTCTTGTAACTTTCACTCTCCTAGCATTACCAGAGGGGAGTGCTGCTTTACGGGAGAGGGAAAGAACCACTTGTTTTCTAGGTTTACCATTAGATGCTGAAGGGATGTTAGAGTTGAAAACTGACGCAGTTGTTTGATCAACAGAATTTGATGTTATGCTTGAATGACTAGTGGCAGATAAAGAAGGCGAAGAAAGATTACATGATGACTCTAAAGGTGACTCAACAAATGTAGGTGATTCTATGCTAGAGCTTGGTAGAACTGGTGATTGAAGGCAGGTTGGTGCGAGAAAAGTAGATTCGTCATTTTTTGTTACATCAGAAACAATATTCTGTTCATTTCCTAGTAGAGCATTTACATGATCAGAATTGAGACCCGCTAATGTGCTCACTTCTTCATGAAGTCCTACATTACTTTGTTTTCGAAAACATCTAATCCTGGATCATTTAGTGTCACTAAATCATCTGGCAGAGCTGATACAATGTTCATTTCTTGAGCAAAGAGTTCATCATGAATATCAGAGAGATTAGTTTGCAAATCATCTCTTGGAATGGGATGTAGCTTACTAGACCTTGGCCTACTGAATGTTTCATCACAGCCTTTCAGCATCCGTAATTCCTCATCATCTGAACTGCTTGAACCTGAGTCATACGGTGGCACTAGAGCCATAATACGGCTAGTCCGATTGCTATGCACCGATACCACATTTCTTCTGGCTCTTAGGCCACACTTAAACCTCGGTGTGATAGATTTGGCCTTCGGGAGGTTTGCCATCATTCTATCCAAACGTGTGGGAAATTTCTGAAGCAGAGAAAGACACACTGTATAAGTACCGTACACTATGTAATGAAAAATTATCAATCTATCAATCCTTTGTTATATCAGAATCTGTAAGAAGCAGGTAACTATCTTATTCAGGAAATAATATACAGTATCTACAAGTAAAATAGAGCAAGTATATCTCATTAAGTTACAGTAATTATATAATGCTTGATAAGCTGGCAATGTGAACATATGGATACATAACTATCAAACAGAATATATCTGTTGACTTGGCAGTGTATCCAATTGGATACGTTTGAATTTATGTCCACATCACACATAGTAATTGACACAATTAACTTTAACAATTAACTTACCTTTACAACATTATTTTCCATGTTATCCAGAAAAGAAACTCCAATTATCTTCAATAATGCTGTCAATACAGTGTTGGAAACAACAATAACACTCGGCTGTGTAGACTAGGCAACATCATAATGGAAACTGATCTGTATTGTTTTCCCGCTTTTTCCAATGAGTTTCAAATATGTTTCTAAGAGATTTGTAATGGTCATAGAATACTGCAAGATAGTCAAAGATATTACAATACCGGTTCCACAACACATAATAAATGAAATAATTTTGAGTATCCAAATGGATACGGTGTCAAGTTAAGGGTTAAAGCATATTTATTTAGATATAGGTTACATTCAGCTAGTTTTAGCTCTTCCTCAGCTAGTTTAGAGCATATTTAGCTAGTTTTAGGTTACATTCATTCAGTTTTAGGATTTACTCAGCTAGTTTAGAGCATATTTAGCAAGATATAGGTTACATTCAGTCAGTTTTAGGTATTACTCAGCTAGTTTAGAGCATATTTAGCTAGATATAGGTTACATTCAGTCAGTTTTAGGTATTACCAAGCTAGTTTAGAGCATATTTAGCTAGATATAGGTTACATTCAGTCAGTTATAGGTATTACTACGCTAGTTTAGAGCATATTTAGCTAGATAAAGGTTACATTCCATCAGACTTAGGTATTACTCATGTAATTTAGAGCATATTTAGCTAGTTATAGGTTACATTCTGTCAGTTTTAGGTGTTACTCAGCTAGGTTAGGGCATGTGAAGCTAGTTATAGGTTACATTCAGCTAGTTTTAGGTATTACTCAGCTAGATTGGAGCATATTTAGCTAGATATAGGTAACATTCAGTCAGTCTTAGGTATTACTCAGCTAGTTTAAAGCATATCTAGCTAGATATAGGTTACATTCTGTCAGTTTTAGGTATAACTCAGCTAGTTTAGAGCAAATTTAGCTAGATATAGGTTACATTCAGTAAGTTTAATTTATTACTCAGCTAATTGAGAGCATATTTATCTAGTCGTAGGTTACATTCAGCTAGTTTTAGGTATTACTCAGCTAATTTACAGCATATTTAGCAAGTCCTAGGTTACATTCAGCTAGTTTAAGTATTTCTCAGTTAATTTAGTGCATATTTAGCTAGTTATAGGTTACATTCAGCTAGTTTTAAGTAATACTCAGCTAGTTTAGAGCATATTTAACTAGATATAGGTTACATTCAGTCAGTTTTAGGTTTTACTCATCTAGTTTAGAGCATATTTAGCTAGATATAGGTTACATTCAGTCTGTTTTAGGTATTTCTCAGCTAGTTTAGAGCGTATTTAGCTAGTTATAGGTTACATTCACTCAGTTTTAGGTCTCACTAGTTTAGAGCGTATTTAACTAGATATAGGTTACATTCAGTCAGTTTTAGTTATTAATCAGCTAGTTTAGAGCATATTACATAGTTATAGGTTACATTCAGCTAGTTTTAGGGTTTACTCGGCTAGTTTAGAGCATATTTAGCTAGTTATAGGTTACATTCAGTCAGTTTTCGGTTTTACTCAGCTAGTTTAGAGCATATTTAGCTAGATACAGGTTACATTGAGTCAGTCTTAGGTATTTCTAATCTAATTTAGTGCATATTTAGCCTGTTATAGGTTACATTCAGCTAGTTTTAGGTATTACTCAGCTAGTTTAGAGCATATTTAGCTAGATATAGGTTACATTCAGTCAGTTTTAGGTATTACTCAGCAAGTTTAGAGCATATTTAGCTAGATATAGGTTACATTCAGTCAGTTATAGGTATTTCTCAGCTGGTTTAGAGCGTATTTAGCTAGATATAGGTTACATTCAGTCCGTTTTAGGTATTACGCAGCTAGTTCAGAACATATTTAGCTAGATATAGGTTACATTCAGTCAGTTTTAGGTATAACTCAGCTAGTTTAGAGCCTATTTAGCTAGATATAGGTTACATTCAGTCAGTTTTAGGTAATACTCAGATAGTTTAGAGCATATTTAGCTAGATATAGATAACATTCAATCAGTTTTAGGTATTTCTAGGCTAGTATAGAGCATATTTAGCTAGATATAGGTTACATTCGGCTAGTTTTAGATATTACTCAGTTAGTTTAGAGCATATTTAGCTAGTTATAGGTTACATTCATTCAGTTTTAGGATTTACTCAGCTAGTTTAGAGCATATTTATTTAGATATATGTTACATTCAGCTAGTTTTAGCTCTTCCTCAGCTAGTTTAGAGCATATTTAGCTAGTTTCAGGTTACATTCATTCAGTTTTAGGATTTATTCAGCTAGTTTAGAGCATATTTAGCTAGATATAGGTTACATTCAGTCAGTTTTAGGTATTACTCAGCTAGTTTAGAGCATATTTAGCTAGATATAGGTTACATTCAGTCAGTTTTAGGTATTACCAAGCTAGTTTAGAGCATATTTAGCTAGATATAGGTTACATTCAGTCAGTTATAGGTATTACTACGCTAGTTTAGAGCATATTTAGTTAGATAAAGGTTACATTCAGTTTCTTTTAGGGTTTACTCAGCTAGTTTAGAGCATATTTATCTAGATATAGGTTACATTCAGTCAGGTTTAGGTATTACTCGGCTAGATTAGGGCATGTTAAGCTAGTTATAGGTTACATTCAGTCAGTTTTAGGTATTACTCAGCTAGTTTAGAGCATATTCAGCCAGATATAAGTTACATTCAGTCAGTTTTAGGTATTTCTCAGGTAGTATAGAGCGTATTTAGCTAGTTATAGGTTACATTCAGTCAGTTTTAGGTTTAACTCAGCTAGTTTAGAGCATATTTAGCTAGATATTGGTTACATTCAGTTTCTTTTAGGGTTTACTCAGCTAGTTTAGAGCATATTTAGCTAGATATAGGTTACATTCAGTCAGGTTTAGGTATTACTCGGCTAGATTAGGGCATGTTAAGCTAGTTATAGGTTACATTCAGTCAGTTTTAGGTATTACTCAGCTAGTTTAGAGCATATTCAGCCAGATATAAGTTACATTCAGTCAGTTTTAGGTATTTCTCAGGTAGTGTAGAGCGTATTTAGCTAGTTATAGGTTACATTCAGTCAGTTTTAGGTATTACTCAGCTAGATTAGAGCGTATTTAGCTAGATATATGTTACATTCAGTCAGTTTTAGGTATTACTCAGCTAGTTTAGGGCATGTTAGCTAGTTATAGGTTACATTCTGTCAGTATTAGTTATTACTCAGCTAGTTTAGAGCAAATTTAACTAGATATTGGTTACATTCATTCAGTTTTAGGTATTTCTCAGCTAGGTCAGAGCGTATTTAGCTAGATATAGGTTACATTCAGTCAGTTTTAGGTATTTCTTAGCCAGTTTAGAGCTTATTTAACTAGATATAGGTTACATTCAGTCAGTTTTAGGTATTACTCAACTAGTTTAGACCATATTTAGCTAGTTATAGGTTACATTCAGCTAGTTTTAGGTATTACTCAGCAAGTTTAGAGCGTATTTAGCTAGTTATAGGTTACATTAAGCTAGTTTTAGGTATTACTCAGCTAGTTTAGAGCATATTTAGCTAAATATAAGTTACTTTCAGTCAGTTTTAGGTATTTCTCAGCTAGTTTCGAGCGTATTAACTAGATATAAGTTACATTCAGTCAGTTTTAGGTATTTCTAGGCTAGTATAGAGCATATTAAGCTAGATATAGGTTACATTCGGCTAGTTTTAGATATTACTCAGCTAGTTTAGAGCATATTTAGCTAGATATAGGTTACATTCAGTCAGTTCTAGGTATTACCAAGCTAGTTTAGAGCATATTTTGCTAGATATAGGTTACATTCAGTCTGCTATAGGTATTACTACGCTAGTTTAGAGCATATTTAGCTAGGTATAGGTTACATTCAGTCAGTTTTAGGTATTTCTCAGCTGGTTTAGAGCGTATTTAGCTAGATATAGGTTACATTCAGTCCGTTTTAGGTATTACGCAGCTAGTTTAGAACATATTTAGCTAGATATAGGTAACATTCGGCTAGTTTTAGGTATTACTCAGCTAGTTTAGAACATATTTAGCTAGTTATAGGTTACATTCAGTCAGTTATAGGTTTTACTCAGCTAGATTAGAGCATATATAGCTAGATATAGGTTACATTCAGGTAGTTTTAAGTACTACTCAGTTGTTTAGAGCATATTTAGCTAGTTATACGCTACATTCAGTCAGTTTTAGGTATTACTCAGCTAGTTTAGAGCATAGTTTTCTAGATGTACGTTACATTCAGTTAGTTTCAGGTATTACTCAGCTTGTTTAGAGCATATTTAGCTAGATATAGGTAACATTCGGCTAGTTTTAGGTATTACTCAGCTAGTTTAGAGCATATTTAGCTAGTTATAGGTTACATTCAGTCAGTTATAGGTTTTACTCAGCTAGTTTAGAGCATATTTAGCTAGATATAGGTTACATTCAGTCAGTTTTAGGTATTACTCAGCTAGTTTAGAGCATATTTAGCTAGATATAGGTTACATTCAGTCCGTTATAGGTATTACTACGCTAGTTTAGAGCATATTTAGCTAGATATAGGTAACATTCAGTCAGTTTTAGGTATTACTCAGCTAGTTTAAAGCATATTTAGCTAGATATAGGTTACATTCTGTCAGTTTTAGGTAGTACTCAGCTAGTTTAGAGCATATTTAGCTAGATATTGGTTACATTCAGTTTGTTTTAGGGTTTACTCAGCTAGTTTAGAGCGTATTTAGCTAGATATAGGTTACATTCAGTCAGTTATAGGTATTACTACGCTAGTTTAGAGCATATTTAGCTAGATATAGGTAACATTCAGTCAGTTTTAGGTATTACTCAGCTAGTTTAAAGCATATTTAGCTAGATATAGGTTACATTCTGTCAGTTTTTGGCATTACTCAGCTAGTTTAGAGCATATTTAGCTAGTTATAGGTTACATTCAGTCAGTTTTAGGTATTACTCAGCTAGTTTAGAGCATATTTAGCCAGATATAGGTTACATTCAGTCAGTTTTAGGTATTTCTCAGGTAGTATAGAGCGTATTTAGCTAGTTATAGGTTACATTCAGTCAGTTTTAGGTATTACTCAGCTAGTTTAGGGCATGTTAAGCTAGTTATAGGTTACATTCAGTCAGTTTTAGGTATTACTCAGCTAGCTTAGAGCATATTTAGCCAGATATAGGTTACATTCAGTCAGTTTTAGGTATTTCTCAGATAGTATAGAGCGTATTTAGCTAGTTATAGGTTACATTCATTCAGTTTTAGGTATTACTCAGCTAGATTAGAGCGTATTTAGCTAGATATATGTTACATTCAGTCAGTTTTAGGTATTACCCAGCTAGTTTAGGGCATGTTATGCTAGTTATAGGTTACATTCTGTCAGTTTTAGTTATTACTCAGCTAGTTTAGAGCAAATATAGCTAGATATTGGTTACATTCATTCAGTTTTAGGTATTTCTCAGCTAGTTTAGAGCGTATTTAGCTAGATATAGGTTACATTCAGTCAGTTTTAGGTATTTCCTAGCTAGTTTAGAGCTTATTTAACTAGATATAGGTTACATTCAGTCAGTTTTAGGTATTACTCAACTAGTTTAGAGCATATTTAGATAGTTATAGGTTACATTTAGCTAGTTTTAGGTATTACTCAGCTAGTTTAGAGCGTATTTATCTAGTTATAGGTTACATTAAGCTATTTTTAGGTATTACTCAGCTAGTTTCGAATATATTTAGCTAGATATAGGTTACATTCAGTCAGTTTGAGATATTTCTCAGCTAGTTTCAAGCGTATTAACTAGATATAAGTTACATTCAGTCAGTTTTAGGTATTTCTAGGCTAGTATAGAGCATATTTAGCTAGATATAAGTTATATTCATCTAGTTTTAGATATTACTCAGCTAGTTTAGAGCATATTTAGCTAGTTATAGGTTACATTCAGCTAGTTTTAGGGTTTACTCAGCTAGTTTTAGAGCATATTTACTAGATATAGGTTACATTCAGTCAGTTTAAGTATTACTCAGCTAGTTTAGAGCATATTTAGCTTGATAATGGTTACATTCAGTCAGTTTTAGGTATTACTCAGCGAGTTTAGAGCATATTTAACTAGTTATAGGTAACATTCGACTAGTTTTAGGTATTACTCAGCTAGTTTAGAGCATATTTTGCTAGTTATAGGTTACATTCAGATAGTCTTAGGGTTTACTCAGCTAGTTTAGAGCATATATAGCTGGATATAGGTAATATTCGGGAAGTTTTGGGTTTACACAGCTAGTTTAGAGCATATTTAGCAAGATATAGGTTACATTCAGTCAGTTTTAGGTATTACTCAGCTAGGTTAGAGCATATTTAGCTAGATATAGGTTACATTCAGGTAGTTTTAAGTACTACTCAGCTAGTTTAGAGCATTTTTAGCTAGTTATATGTTACATTCAGTCAGTTTTAGGTATTACTCTGCTAGTTTAGAGCATATTTAGCTCGATATAGGTTACATTCAGCTAGTTTTAGGTATTACTCAGCTTGTTTAGGGCATATTTAGCTAGATATAGGTAACATTCGGCTAGTTTTAGGTATTACTCAGCTAGTTTAGAGCATATTTAGCTAGTTATAGGTTACATTAAGTCAGTTATAGGTTTTACTCAGCTAGTTTATAGCATATTTAGCTAGTTATTGGTTTCATTCGGCTAGTTTCAGGTATTACTCATTTAGTTTAGAGCATATTTAGTTAGATATAGGTTACGTTCAGCTAGTTTTAGCTCTTACTCAGCTAGTTTAGAGCATATTTAGCTAGTCATAGAGTAGTGGAGTAGTACGGGTTCTGCTTCACTTGACACTCCTGTGCCCAATAAACCAACATGGCCGCCGCGCGAAGTTGAAACATTTAAATAGACTTTTCTCTCGAACCCATGGTCGGAGTTTCACGAATGAGGTGTTCATAGGACTTGAGGTGACGCCCCTTTGCTATGGACCACTCGTTATACTTTTGAAAAAAAAAAATGAAAATTTTTGTTTTTGAAACTAGGTGATAGTTTGAAAACTAAACATGATAGAACGTTGTGCCATAGCTCAAACGAATGGTCTTTATGCCCTTTATTTTCTATAATGAAACTTTTTTATTTTTTATATTTTTTTGAAAACACTCGAATTTTGAAAATCCTATATTTTGGAAACTAGGAACTCTACAAAAAAAATTGTTTAACGTAAATCAATGGTCCCTACCCCCTCTACCCCCAAAATAAATTTCAAGTCTCTAGGATGAAAACCTGCAGTAGTGGGATGGTGGGGGAGCTGCTTCCAAAAGCAAGTGGTGAGCCCCTGCGACCTTGGATTGGAAGGAGCCATGCTAGGAGGGCGTGATTGGATTCGTTTTTTTCGTCTCGTCGTGCTCTTTACGGGAATGTCGGTGTCGAAAATGTGAAAATCTGGAAACACAGTCTTTTTGGGGTAAAAACGTGATTTTAGACTTTTTGCTATATCTCACGAACCAATAACGCTAGAGGCGTGTTCGACAGGTCCAAGGACTCGGGGTAACGTCCTCTCTCCTATGGACCACTCGTTATAATTTTTAATAAAATTGGAAACTCGGTTTTGGGGTAAACACGTGTTTTTTGTGATTTTGCCAATATCTCACGAAGCAATAACGCTAGAGGCATGTACGATGGGTCCAAGGACTCGGAGTGACGTCCTCTTTGCTATGAACTACTCGTTGTAATTTAAAAAAAAATTGGAAACGCGATTTTGGGGTAAACACGTGTTTTTTGTGATTTTTGCCGATATCTCACGAACCAATAACGCTAGAGACGTGTACGAGGTGTCCTAGGACTCGGGCTAACGCCCCCTTTCAAATGTGGTAGATATTTTTTTTCAAAAAAGATAATTCACAAAGGGCCTAACGCCATACATGTTGAAAAAACGTTTTCTTTTTCTTTACCTGTTTATAATGTTTATAAAGCGTGGTGGTTGAGAGAGAGAGACCATACGGCTGGGTGTGTGTGTTTCAACGAACCTGTCGCTAACCACAAGGACCATGCTTAATAGAACAATCGCTATTTCGACGGGTCGGTGTATGACAGAGCGAGCGTGCGTTTTTCTGATATTTTACCTTTAACGTGTAAACGGTAATGAGAGCTAGGTTCTATGTTGGTCGAAGCGAGTAGAGAAAACAAACTTGCCGAGGAGGTGAAGGTCATTTGAGCTTATTGGAAGGCATTGATCTGACTTGACAACAAGTGCAATGGAAAAAATGACCAAGACGCTTGAAGGTGAAATAATCTGACCATCGTGGTGGCAGGTGAGTGCGAAAGGCGTGCACACATGTGTGAAACCACAGGCACGCTAAACCAGTGACATCCTGTCTTGCTTCGTACGTGACAAAATGCAAGTCCATGTGAAATTTGATCTACCGCAGGTGTTCACCTTGGACGTTATCTGTCCACGTGCATGATAACTGTTAACAAGTCACATCCTGTTTTGCTTCGTACGTGACAAAATGCAAGTTCATGTGAAATTTGATCCGGCACAGGTGTTCGCCTGGGACGTAAGCTGCCCACGTGCACGATAAGAGAATGTTCAAAGCGTGGGAAAAAAAAAGATTATACATGCAATGTGATATATAAAGACACGTCGCTGACATTTCCACTCGCACTTATGTGACTACTTTTGAACACGCTACAGCGTTGTGTGAAACACTTGGCCTTGTTTAACAGTTTTGGTGTTGGTGGAAAATACTTATTCTTGTTGTGAGGTAGGTATATATTTATTCATTTATACATTTATTGATTTATATATAAATACATGCAATTATTTATTGATTAGGTAATTAATGATTTTATTTATTTATTTGTTTGCAGATAACCGGCATACCTTACATATCAGAGGGAGAAGAAACTATTGCACTTTTGAGCCCACTAGAAGGGAAGAGTAACAAGTCACTGCAAGTAAAGGTGAGATGATTTTTTTTAAACTAACTTGTTTCATTTTTTTTGTTTTATGTTGTATTTTATGAAATGTATGTATTAACCTGAATTTAGGTATTTATAGCGGTTTATTTTATTTATTTTTAGAAACTTGGAAAGAATAGCCTTACCGCCGTAGCAGTCGCTGAAAAAAACCAGAAACGCACTAAAGCGAAACCACTGCCAAAGAGTGAACTGTTTAAAACTCAGGTAAGTCCAACTTAAAAATGCTATTCCATTTTACCACTACTGAAAACTCGTAGACAAAAAAAAAATTCATTACCTGTACATGACTGGGACAATGATTGCTTTCTTGATTAATGGCTATGTTGTTGTTGTTGACTGGGAAAAGTACAAGGCCATGTTGGATTTTCTAAAAATAAAATAATAAATTTAATTTATGGGTGGTTCCCTATGGACTCAACGAATATCCACAGGTTTGAACATGATAATGTGAACAAAATGACATGGCATTCATTTTTGTTTATATATTGGTTAAAGGGAGGGTGGGGGAATGTAAATGACTGTAGCTTTATAAAAAAGAAAATAAGTACATGGGTTACTGTTTGTGCCAACATACAGTTTATTTTTAATGGTGTTTTGATATATTAATGCCAATTAACGTTAACGTTTTATTTACAAGTATTGATTGATTGATTGATTGATTGATTGATTGAGTGATGGGTTATTTTGTTTGCTTTTAGGTGTCGTCATGTGCCATTAACGTAATGAACAGACAGTGAACAAGCATGCATTATGCTTTAAAGTACTCTGTGCAATGTTAATAACTTACAATAAGAAAACGTTTTATTATAACACATGGCGTTAGTACCAAATACAACAAGTGAGCAAGTTGGTTTACCACGTGGGTTAAATTTAAAATCAGAACATGATCGATGGTTAACATTTGAATCCTGGCCTGTAGGCTTTTTGTCGACGCATGAACTTGCAAAAGCCGGTTTTTTTTTACTTGAACCGAGGAGATGTGGTGCGCTGTGTGTTTTGTCGTATTGAACTTTCACACTGGGAAGAAGGGGATGATCCCTTTAGAGACCATTTGCGATGGTCTCCTCACTGTCCTTACATGCTTGGAAAGCAAGTGGGTAACCTACCCGTGCATTCATTTTACCGAACCACAAGGCCTATGGCCGCTACTTACGTTGCTGAATCACAAATAAATAATAATGATGTATTACCAGCCAACGGTAGTGTCGATATATGTGGTCCATATGCCATAGACAGTGTTGAATTGGCGTGTGCTTTTGAAAAATTGGGAGTTTGCAAGACTAAAGCACTAGCACACCCAGAGTACAGCTCTGTTGAAAAACGTTTCGAATCTTATAAAAATGTTTGGCCATTAATATTAAAACACCTTACCAAACAGCTAAGTGAAGCTGGATTTTTTTATACTGGTGAAGGGGATAAAACAATATGTTTTTATTGTGGATTTGCTTTAAAGGATTGGCAAATGACTGATGACCCTTTTGTGCAACACGCTCGTTGGTTACCAAACTGTAAATACATGGTGTTGCTTAAAGGTCAGGAATTTGTGAACACTATTCGTAAAGAAAAAGTGATTGCAGCACAAGACATAAAAGTGCCTTTAGAGTTAGAGCACGCGGAGCAAATACATAAGGCTGAAAGAAAAGACTTGTCTCACGAACAGATACAAAAGTGTGACCAACAATTATGTAAAATTTGTTATCAAGATGAACTAGGTGTTGTATTTTTACCCTGTGGACACATGATAGCCTGTGTCAAGTGTGCATTAGAACTTAACACTTGTGCTATATGCAGAAAAGTAGTATCTGCAACAGTTAGGGCATTTCTTGCATAACTAGTATAATTTATTCGCCATGGATAGTGCAAAATCCCTAATTGCACAATATTATTAAAGCTGTTTTAGAGTGTAATAGATATGCTTTTGTTTTGTTTATAGACTACTACAATGAATGTTTTGAATGCTGTGGGACAATCATGTGGCTTAGAGACAAAGAAGCTCAGCGAATTGCCAATGCATATTCCATTCCGCATTATCAAGATTCGGAAATTGAAAACAGCATATGGTGATCGTGTACTTTGTGTATGTGAAAACTTTGAGACATTTCTGCCTATACGGTTTAATGATATGTCGGAGAGTGTTTTTGATGAAGTCAATAATGCTGTGCAACCTGTACACTTAATTTATGAAGGTTTTAAAAACAATAGGTGCATGGTTCGTTTTAATTAAATAAATAAATAATGTGAAATAATAATGGAAATTATAAGTAATGACAATATACTGGAAAAGAAAGAAAATATGTGCATAGAATAGTAATGTTTTAGTGTTTAGTGTTGTCTTTAAAAATATTATGATGAAACCAAAAAAAATGTATATAAAGTTTGTAAATAAATGCAAAATGATGTTACAATGCTGTTTTATTTTATACAAAGTTAGTATATTTAACATTGCAGAGTATACATGATTATGACAATAAATGCATACTGAATACAAGCCTTTCTCACATTACAATAGTCTGTTATAGTTTTAAACACAAGGCTTGTTGTAGATCATTTTATAGCAATGTCCCTTTAATGTTGTTTTCGAAAAGTGGGGAAGCCACAATGGTTGTATTGACATAAAAACCTTATGGTTATTACTATTTAGTCACTTTGATCCCCTTGCAGATCAACAGTAGATGACCTAGTTGTTCCACTCTTTAAAACGACAACAACAACACTACCTCTTGCATAGTTTGTGATGTTGATGGCTCTTGCGACGTGGAAGATGGATTAAAAATAACTTTGAGAACAGGGGTTAAACGTTGATCATTAAACAATGCACTATTTTGAGTAGCAATATGGTTTTCTTGATTTTTTGTCGACGGCAACTGTGTTTCATGCGGTACACTACATTGATGATCACTGACACTTAAAACCTCACTATTTTTACTTTTTAGGTCACCACGACAATGTTTGGAACGTTGCTTTGAACAACGCCAAATAACAGTTCCATTTTTATTGGTTCGTTTCACAATATATGAATATCCTTTATAGTATGCGTAAGGCTTACCATACCTAGTCACTGATACTTCCATATCAACTGTCGAGCATAGACTAAGCTCTAGTAAAGTCAACTTGGTAATAAGAATACTAGTTTAATGTGAGAGCAAATATGGATCCAAAGAGTTCAGGTAAAAGTGAAAGCAAATAAGCAAATATTAGAAACAAGAGTTGGGGTGAAAGTGGTCGCAAAGTGGTAGACCCATTACACAATAATTTCAGCACGACGAAGCTCTTGTTCAATTTCTTTGATTTCCCAATCGTGACCAGTATGGCCAGATTGACGTGAGGCATGCAACAACTGTAGCCGCTGGACGAGCTTATTGGGATTGTGCCAGTATACAAATTTAACAAATGGATTTTTAGGTGTAAACAAAGCATTACCATTATCATGATCATTATCATCATCGTCATTATCATCATCATGATCACCATTATCATCATGACCATCATCACTGTTACTATATAGTCCTTTTTGATCCTCTTGCAATACCACTTTATTTATAGTCTGAGTTGATTTTGACAGTGTTGAAGGTTTCTTGGACGTTGACAACTGTCCTAACATGACGTTTTGAGGACATGATAAGTCCTTTTGAACAAACACTGTACTATCTTTAGCCGCAATATCGTTTTCTTGAACTTGCTTTTTAGCATTTTGATAATTGTTTGTAAACAGTAAGCGTGGTTCGTTTCGAGCACTACATTGATGAACACTCACACTTAAAACCTTTCCATTTTTACTTTTCAGATTGCCTCGACATTTTGTTGACCTCTCTTTTGAGCATCGCCAGAATATTATTCCATTCACATTCTGGCGATTATAGTTATAGGAGTAGCCTTGATAGAGTGCACGTAGCCTACCTTTGTTGGTTGTAATAAGTTCCATAGTAGTAACTGACCTGTCAGTACGATGTTCACACTACAAAGGTTACAACTGTTTTGCTGATGGAGTGACCTACTATAAGCTTATATATTGGCTTATGTGTTGGCTTTTTGTGTTGGCTTTTCGTGTTGGCTTTTGTGTTGGCTTATGTGTTGGCTTTTTGTGTTGGCTTTTTGTGTTGGCTTTTCATGTTGGCTTTTCGTGTTGGCTTATGTGTTGGCTTTTTGTGTTGGCTTTTTGTGTTGGCTTTTCGTGTTGGCTTTTGTGTTGGCTTATGTGTTGGCTTTTTGTGTTGGCTTTTTGTGTTGGCTTTTCATGTTGGCTTTTCGTGTTGGCTTTTCGTGTTGGCTTTTTGTGTTGGCTTTTCGTGTTGGCATTTCGTGTTGGCTTTTGTGTTGGCTTTTCGTGTTGGCTTTTTGTGTTGGCTTTTCGTGTTGGCATTTCGTGTTGGCTTTTCGTGTTGGCTTTTTTTGTATTGGCCTTTCGTGTTGGCTTTTTGTATTGGCTTTTCGTGTTGGCTTTTTGTGTTGGCTTTAGTATTGGCTTTTGTATTGGCTTATTTGACAAGTTATTTGTGTCAATGTATTTAGTGGATTTTTTCTTGGTGTTGGAAAGTAGTTGAAAGAGAGGGAATATTTAAAGACTTAACCTCAGCTCACTAACCTAACCTAACCTTTCAACTCTCAGATGTTAATTAAATTCTGTGCATTGTCGAGTTGGAGCCCAAGACCTCAGGGGTTAAAAAAACAATTATTTTTGACGACTTATTTTGGTAACTTATTTTAATGGCTAACCTAACTTTACCTAACCTAACCTAACCTAACCTAACCTCAGCTCACTTTGGATATTACTAGTAAGTGTTCATATCCTCTGCTAGGTAGCATGCTAGTAGTACAGGTAGTGCTCATATTTACCGCTAGATAGCGGAAACATACTTTGCATGTTGCATGTGACACTTGTGAAGTTTAACCACATGCAAGACGTGCTTGTATAAGTTCTCTATTTAAACTCAATATACAATTAACCACTAAATGTTCAGAACTAACATGTATAGCCATGTTTAGGGTATATAGGAGACCCTTAGCAAGAAAGGCTGTCTAACCCACGAGTGTACAGCCTTGTCATACGCAGTAAGCCCCTGTTGGCTTTCTCAAATTGTTGTTGTTGTTGTTGTTGTTTTCTGCCAACAGGGGCTTACTGCGTATGACAAGGCTGTACACTCGTGGGTTAGACAGCCTTTCTTGCTAAGGGTCTCCTATATACCCTAAACATGGCTATACATGTTAGTTCTGAACATTTAGTGGTTAATTGTATATTGAGTTTAAATAGAGAACTTATACAAGCACGTCTTGCATGTGGTTAAACTTCACAAGTGTCACATGCAACATGCAAAGTATGTTTCCGCTATCTAGCGGTAAATATGAGCACTACCTGTACTACTAGCATGCTACCTAGCAGAGGATATGAACACTTACTAGTAATATCCAAAGTGAGCTGAGGTTAGGTTAGGTTAGGTTAGGTTAGGTAAAGTTAGGTTAGCCATTAAAATAAGTTACCAAAATAAGTCGTCAAAAATAATTGTTTTTTTAACCCCTGAGGTCTTGGGCTCCAACTCGACAATGCACAGAATTTAATTAACATCTGAGAGTTGAAAGGTTAGGTTAGGTTAGTGAGCTGAGGTTAAGTCTTTAAATATTCCCTCTCTTTCAACTACTTTCCAACACCAAGAAAAAATCCACTAAATACATTGACACAAATAACTTGTCAAATAAGCCAATACAAAAGCCAATACTAAAGCCAACACAAAAAGCCAACACGAAAAGCCAATACAAAAAGCCAACACGAAAGGCCAATACAAAAAAAGCCAACACGAAAAGCCAACACGAAATGCCAACACGAAAAGCCAACACAAAAAGCCAACACGAAAAGCCAACACAAAAGCCAACACGAAATGCCAACACGAAAAGCCAACACAAAAAGCCAACACGAAAAGCCAACACGAAAAGCCAACATGAAAAGCCAACACAAAAAGCCAACACAAAAAGCCAACACATAAGCCAACACAAAAGCCAACACGAAAAGCCAACACAAAAAGCCAACACAAAAAGCCAACACATAAGCCAACACGAAAAGCCAACATGAAAAGCCAACACAAAAAGCCAACACAAAAAGCCAACACATAAGCCAACACAAAAGCCAACACGAAAAGCCAACACAAAAAGCCAACACATAAGCCAATATATAAGCTTATAGTAGGTCACTCCATCAGCAAAACAGTTGTAACCTTTGTAGTGTGAACATCGTACTGACAGGTCAGTTACTACTATGGAACTTATTACAACCAACAAAGGTAGGCTACGTGCACTCTATCAAGGCTACTCCTATAACTATAATCGCCAGAATGTGAATGGAATAATATTCTGGCGATGCTCAAAAGAGAGGTCAACAAAATGTCGAGGCAATCTGAAAAGTAAAAATGGAAAGGTTTTAAGTGTGAGTGTTCATCAATGTAGTGCTCGAAACGAACCACGCTTACTGTTTACAAACAATTATCAAAATGCTAAAAAGCAAGTTCAAGAAAACGATATTGCGGCTAAAGATAGTACAGTGTTTGTTCAAAAGGACTTATCATGTCCTCAAAACGTCATGTTAGGACAGTTGTCAACGTCCAAGAAACCTTCAACACTGTCAAAATCAACTCAGACTATAAATAAAGTGGTATTGCAAGAGGATCAAAAAGGACTATATAGTAACAGTGATGATGGTCATGATGATAATGGTGATCATGATGATGATAATGACGATGATGATAATGATCATGATAATGGTAATGCTTTGTTTACACCTAAAAATCCATTTGTTAAATTTGTATACTGGCACAATCCCAATAAGCTCGTCCAGCGGCTACAGTTGTTGCATGCCTCACGTCAATCTGGCCATACTGGTCACGATTGGGAAATCAAAGAAATTGAACAAGAGCTTCGTCGTGCTGAAATTATTGTGTAATGGGTCTACCACTTTGCGACCACTTTCACCCCAACTCTTGTTTCTAATATTTGCTTATTTGCTTTCACTTTTACCTGAACTCTTTGGATCCATATTTGCTCTCACATTAAACTAGTATTCTTATTACCAAGTTGACTTTACTAGAGCTTAGTCTATGCTCGACAGTTGATATGGAAGTATCAGTGACTAGGTATGGTAAGCCTTACGCATACTATAAAGGATATTCATATATTGTGAAACGAACCAATAAAAATGGAACTGTTATTTGGCGTTGTTCAAAGCAACGTTCCAAACATTGTCGTGGTGACCTAAAAAGTAAAAATAGTGAGGTTTTAAGTGTCAGTGATCATCAATGTAGTGTACCGCATGAAACACAGTTGCCGTCGACAAAAAATCAAGAAAACCATATTGCTACTCAAAATAGTGCATTGTTTAATGATCAACGTTTAACCCCTGTTCTCAAAGTTATTTTTAATCCATCTTCCACGTCGCAAGAGCCATCAACATCACAAACTATGCAAGAGGTAGTGTTGTTGTTGTCGTTTTAAAGAGTGGAACAACTAGGTCATCTACTGTTGATCTGCAAGGGGATCAAAGTGACTAAATAGTAATAACCATAAGGTTTTTATGTCAATACAACCATTGTGGCTTCCCCACTTTTCGAAAACAACATTAAAGGGACATTGCTATAAAATGATCTACAACAAGCCTTGTGTTTAAAACTATAACAGACTATTGTAATGTGAGAAAGGCTTGTATTCAGTATGCATTTATTGTCATAATCATGTATACTCTGCAATGTTAAATATACTAACTTTGTATAAAATAAAACAGCATTGTAACATCATTTTGCATTTATTTACAAACTTTATATACATTTTTTTTGGTTTCATCATAATATTTTTAAAGACAACACTAAACACTAAAACATTACTATTCTATGCACATATTTTCTTTCTTTTTCAGTATATTGTCATTACTTATAATTTCCATTATTATTTCACATTATTTATTTATTTAATTAAAACGAACCATGCACCTATTGTTTTTAAAACCTTCATAAATTAAGTGTACAGGTTGCACAGCATTATTGACTTCATCAAAAACACTCTCCGACATATCATTAAACCGTATAGGCAGAAATGTCTCAAAGTTTTCACATACACAAAGTACACGATCACCATATGCTGTTTTCAATTTCCGAATCTTGATAATGCGGAATGGAATATGCATTGGCAATTCGCTGAGCTTCTTTGTCTCTAAGCCACATGATTGTCCCACAGCATTCAAAACATTCATTGTAGTAGTCTATAAACAAAACAAAAGCATATCTATTACACTCTAAAACAGCTTTAATAATATTGTGCAATTAGGGATTTTGCACTATCCATGGCGAATAAATTATACTAGTTATGCAAGAAATGCCCTAACTGTTGCAGATACTACTTTTCTGCATATAGCACAAGTGTTAAGTTCTAATGCACACTTGACACAGGCTATCATGTGTCCACAGGGTAAAAATACAACACCTAGTTCATCTTGATAACAAATTTTACATAATTGTTGGTCACACTTTTGTATCTGTTCGTGAGACAAGTCTTTTCTTTCAGCCTTATGTATTTGCTCCGCGTGCTCTAACTCTAAAGGCACTTTTATGTCTTGTGCTGCAATCACTTTTTCTTTACGAATAGTGTTCACAAATTCCTGACCTTTAAGCAACACCATGTATTTACAGTTTGGTAACCAACGAGCGTGTTGCACAAAAGGGTCATCAGTCATTTGCCAATCCTTTAAAGCAAATCCACAATAAAAACATATTGTTTTATCCCCTTCACCAGTATAAAAAAATCCAGCTTCACTTAGCTGTTTGGTAAGGTGTTTTAATATTAATGGCCAAACATTTTTATAAGATTCGAAACGTTTTTCAACAGAGCTGTACTCTGGGTGTGCTAGTGCTTTAGTCTTGCAAACTCCCAATTTTTCAAAAGCACACGCCAATTCAACACTGTCTATGGCATATGGACCACATATATCGACACTACCGTTGGCTGGTAATACATCATTATTATTTATTTGTGATTCAGCAACGTAAGTAGCGGCCATAGGCCTTGTGGTTCGGTAAAATGAATGCACGGGTAGGTTACCCACTTGCTTTCCAAGCATGTAAGGACAGTGAGGAGACCATCGCAAATGGTCTCTAAAGGGATCATCCCCTTCTTCCCAGTGTGAAAGTTCAATACGACAAAACACACAGCGCACCACATCTCCTCGGTTCAAGTAAAAAAAAATCGGCTTTTGCAAGTTCATGCGTCGACAAAAAGCCTACAGGCCAGGATTCAAATGTTAACCATCGATCATGTTCTGATTTTAAATTTAACCCACGTGGTAAACCAACTTGCTCACTTGTTGTATTTGGTACTAACGCCATGTGTTATAATAAAACGTTTTCTTATTGTAAGTTATTAACATTGCACAGAGTACTTTAAAGCATAATGCATGCTTGTTCACTGTCTGTTCATTACGTTAATGGCACATGACGACACCTAAAAGCAAACAAAATAACCCATCACTCAATCAATCAATCAATCAATCAATCAATACTTGTAAATAAAACGTTAACGTTAATTGGCATTAATATATCAAAACACCATTAAAAATAAACTGTATGTTGGCACAAACAGTAACCCATGTACTTATTTTCTTTTTTATAAAGCTACAGTCATTTACATTCCCCCACCCTCCCTTTAACCAATATATAAACAAAAATGAATGCCATGTCATTTTGTTCACATTATCATGTTCAAACCTGTGGATATTCGTTGAGTCCATAGGGAACCACCCATAAATTAAATTTATTATTTTATTTTTAGAAAATCCAACATGGCCTTGTACTTTTCCCAGTCAACAACAACAACATAGCCATTAATCAAGAAAGCAATCATTGTCCCAGTCATGTACAGGTAATGAATTTTTTTTTTGTCTACGAGTTTTCAGTAGTGGTAAAATGGAATAGCATTTTTAAGTTGGACTTACCTGAGTTTTAAACAGTTCACTCTTTGGCAGTGGTTTCGCTTTAGTGCGTTTCTGGTTTTTTTCAGCGACTGCTACGGCGGTAAGGCTATTCTTTCCAAGTTTCTAAAAATAAATAAAATAAACCGCTATAAATACCTAAATTCAGGTTAATACATACATTTCATAAAATACAACATAAAACAAAAAAAATGAAACAAGTTAGTTTAAAAAAAATCATCTCACCTTTACTTGCAGTGACTTGTTACTCTTCCCTTCTAGTGGGCTCAAAAGTGCAATAGTTTCTTCTCCCTCTGACATGTAAGGTATGCCGGTTATCTGCAAACAAATAAATAAATAAAATCATTAATTACCTAATCAATAAATAATTGCATGTATTTATATATAAATCAATAAATGTATAAATGAATAAATATATACCTACCTCACAACAAGAATAAGTATTTTCCACCAACACCAAAACTGTTAAACAAGGCCAAGTGTTTCACACAACGCTGTAGCGTGTTCAAAAGTAGTCACATAAGTGCGAGTGGAAATGTCAGCGACGTGTCTTTATATATCACATTGCATGTATAATCTTTTTTTTTCCCACGCTTTGAACATTCTCTTATCGTGCACGTGGGCAGCTTACGTCCCAGGCGAACACCTGTGCCGGATCAAATTTCACATGAACTTGCATTTTGTCACGTACGAAGCAAAACAGGATGTGACTTGTTAACAGTTATCATGCACGTGGACAGATAACGTCCAAGGTGAACACCTGCGGTAGATCAAATTTCACATGGACTTGCATTTTGTCACGTACGAAGCAAGACAGGATGTCACTGGTTTAGCGTGCCTGTGGTTTCACACATGTGTGCACGCCTTTCGCACTCACCTGCCACCACGATGGTCAGATTATTTCACCTTCAAGCGTCTTGGTCATTTTTTCCATTGCACTTGTTGTCAAGTCAGATCAATGCCTTCCAATAAGCTCAAATGACCTTCACCTCCTCGGCAAGTTTGTTTTCTCTACTCGCTTCGACCAACATAGAACCTAGCTCTCATTACCGTTTACACGTTAAAGGTAAAATATCAGAAAAACGCACGCTCGCTCTGTCATACACCGACCCGTCGAAATAGCGATTGTTCTATTAAGCATGGTCCTTGTGGTTAGCGACAGGTTCGTTGAAACACACACACCCAGCCGTATGGTCTCTCTCTCTCAACCACCACGCTTTATAAACATTATAAACAGGTAAAGAAAAAGAAAACGTTTTTTCAACATGTATGGCGTTAGGCCCTTTGTGAATTATCTTTTTTGAAAAAAAATATCTACCACATTTGAAAGGGGTTGTTAGCCCGAGTCCTAGGACACCTCGTACACGTCTCTAGCGTTATTGGTTCGTGAGATATCGGCAAAAATCACAAAAAACACGTGTTTACCCCAAAATCGCGTTTCCAAATTTTTTTTAAATTACAACGAGTAGTTCATAGCAAAGAGGACGTCACTCCGAGTCCTTGGACCCATCGTACATGCCTCTAGCGTTATTGCTTCGTGAGATATTGGCAAAATCACAAAAAACACGTGTTTACCCCAAAACCGAGTTTCCAATTTTATTAAAAATTATAACGAGTGGTCCATAGGAGAGAGGACGTTACCCCGAGTCCTTGGACCTGTCGAACACGCCTCTAGCGTTATTGGTTCGTGAGATATAGCAAAAAGTCTAAAATCACGTTTTTACCCCAAAAAGACTGTGTTTCCAGATTTTCACATTTTCGACACCGACATTCCCGTAAAGAGCACGACGAGACGAAAAAAACGAATCCAAGCACGCCCTCCTAGCATGGCTCCTTCCAATCCAAGGTCGCAGGGGCTCACCACTTGCTTTTGGAAGCAGCTCCCCCACCATCCCACTACTGCAGGTTCTCATCCTAGAGACTTGAAATTTATTTTGGGGGTAGAGGGGGTAGGGACCATTGATTTACGTTAAACAATTTTTTTTGTAGAGTTCCTAGTTTCCAAAATATAGGATTTTCAAAATTCGAGTGTTTTCAAAAAAATATAAAAAATAAAAAAGTTTCATTATAGAAAATAAAGGGCATAAAGACCATTCGTTTGAGCTATGGCACAACGTTCTATCATGTTTAGTTTTCAAACTATCACCTAGTTTCAAAAACAAAAATTTTCATTTTTTTTTTTCAAAAGTATAACGAGTGGTCCATAGCAAAGGGGCGTCACCTCAAGTCCTATGAACACCTCATTCGTGAAACTCCGACCATGGGTTCGAGAGAAAAGTCTATTTAAATGTTTCAACTTCGCGCGGCGGCCATGTTGGTTTATTGGGCACAGGAGTGTCAAGTGAAGCAGAACCCGTACTACTCCACTACTTCATAGGTTACATTCAGTCAGTTTTAGAATTTACTCAGCTTGTTTAGAGCATATTTAGCTAGATATAGGTTACATTCAGTCAGTTTTAGGTATTACTCAGCTAGTTTAGAGCATATTTAGCTAGATATAGGTTACATTCAGTCAGTTTTAGGTATTACCAAGCTAGTTTAGAGCATATTTAGCTAGATATAGGTTACATTCAGTCAGCTATAGGTATTACTACGCTAGTTTAGAGCATATTTAGCTAGATATAGGTTACATTCAGTCAGTTTTAGGTATTATCAAGCTAGTTTAGAGCATATTTAGCTAGATATAGGTTACATTCAGTCAGCTATAGGTATTACTACGCTAGTTTAGAGCATATTAACTAGATATAGGTTACATTCAGTCAGATTTATGTATTACTCAGGTAACTTAGAGCAAATTTAGCTAGTTATAGGTTACATTCTGTCAGTTTTAGGTTTCACTCAGCTAGTTTATAGCATATTTAGCTAGATATAGGTTACATTCAGTCGGCTTTAGGTATTAGTCAACTAGTTTAGAGCATATTTAGCTAGTTATTGGTATCATTCGGCTAGTTTTAGGTATTACTCATTTAGTTTAGAGCATATTTAGTTATATATAGGTTACGTTCAGCTAGTTTTAGCTCTTACTCAGCTAGTTTAGAGCATATTCAGCTAGTTATAGGTTACATTCAGTCAGTTTTAGGATTTACTCAGCTAGTTTAGAGCATATTTAGCTTGTTATAGGTTACATTCAGCTAGTTTTAGGTATTACTCAGCAAGTTTAGAGCGTATTTAGCTAGTTATAGGTTACATTCAGCTAGTTTTAGGTATTACTCAGCAAGTTTAGAGCTTATTTAGCTAGTTATAGGTTACATTAAGCTAGTTTTAGGTATTACTCAGCTAGTTTAGAGCATATTTAGCTAAATATAAGTTACATTCCGTCAGTTTTAGGTATTTCTCCGCTAGTTTAGAGTGTATATAGCTAGATATAGGTTACATTCAGTCCATTTTAGGTATTACTCAGCTAGTTTAGTACATATTTAGCTATATATAGGTTACATTCAGACAGTTTTAGGTATTACTCAGCTAGATTAGAGCCTATTTAGCTAGATATAGGTTACATTCAGTCAGTTTTAGGTATTTCTCAGCTAGTTTAGAGCTTATTTAACTAGATATAGGTTACATTCAGTCATTTTTAGGTATTACTCAGCTATTTTAGAGCATATTTAGATAGTTAAAGGTTACATTCAGCTAGTTTTAGGTATTACTCAGCTAGTTTAGAGCGTATTTAGCTAGTTATAGGTTACATTAAGCTATTTTTAGGTATTACTCAGCTAGTTTAGAATATATTTAGCTAGATATAGGTTACAATCAGTCATTTTGAGGTATTTCTCAACTAGTTTAGAGCGTATTAACTAGATATAAGTTACATTCAGTCCGTTTTAGGTATTACTCGGCTAGTTTAGAGCATATTTAGATAGATATAGGTTACATTCAGTAAGTTTTAGGTATTACTCAGCTAGTTTAAAGCATATTTATCTAGATATAGGTTACATTCAGAAAGTTTAAGTTATTACTCAGCTAATTGAGTGCATATTTATCTAGTCGTAGGTTACATTCAGCTAGTTTTAGGTATTACTCAGCTAATTTACAGCATATTTAGCTAGTCCTAGGTTACATTCAGCTAGTTTTAGGTATTACTCAGTTAGTTTAGAGCATATTTAGCTAGATATAGGTTACATTCGGCTAGTTTTAGATAATACTGAGGTAGTTTAGAGAATATTACCTAGTTATAGGTTACATTCAGCTAGTTTTAGGGTTTACTCAGCTAGTTTAGAGCATATTTAGCTAGTTATAGGATACATTCAGTCAGTTTTAGGTTTTACTCAGGTAGTTTAGAGCATATTTAGCTAGATACAGATTACATTCAGTCAGTTTTAGGTGTTTCTCAGCTAATTTAATGCATATTTAGCTAGTTATAGGTTACTTTCAGTTAGTTTTAGGTATTACTCAGCTGGTTTAGAGCATATTTAGCTAGTTATAGGTTACATTCAGTCAGTTTTAGGTTTTACTCATCTAGTTTAGAGCATATTTAGCTAGATATAGGTTACATTCAGTCAGTTTTAGGTATTTCTCAGCTAGTTTAGAGCATATTTAGCTAGATATAGGTTACATTCAGTCAGTTTTAGGTCTCACTAGTTTAGAGCGTATTTAACTAGATATAGGTTACATTCAGTCAGTTCTAGTTATTAATCAGCTCGTTTAGAGCATATTACATAGTTATAGGTTACATTCAGCTAGTTTTAGGGTTTACTCGGCTAGTTTAGAGCAAATTTAGCTAGTTATAGGTTACATTCAGTCAGTTTTAGGTTTTACTCAGCTAGTTTAGAGAATTTTTAGCTAGATACAGGTTACATTCAGTCAGTCTTAGGTATTTCTCAGCTAATTTAGTGCATATTTAGCCTGTTATAGGTTACATTCAGCTAGTTTTAGGTATTACTCAGCTAGTTTAGAGCATGTTTAGCTAGATATAGGTTACAGTCAGATTTAGGTATTACTCAGCTAGTTTAGAGCATATTTAGCTAGATATAGGTTACAATCAGTCAGTTTTAGGTATTTCTCAGCTGGTTTAGAGCATATTTAGCTAGATATAGATAACATTCAATCAGTTTTAGGTATTTCTAGGCTAGTATAGAGCATATTTAGCTAGTTATAGGTTACATTCGGCTAGTTTTAGATATTACTCAGCTAGTTTAGAGCATATTTAGCTAGTTATAGGTTACATTCAGCTAGTTTTAGGGTTTACTCAGCTAGTTTTAGAGCATATTTACTAGATATAGTTTACATTCAGTCAGTTTTAGGTATTACTCAGCTAGTTTAGAGCATATTTAGCTAGATATAGGTTACATTCAGGTAGTTTTAAGTACTACTCAGCTTGTTTAGAGCATATTTAGCTAGTTATACGCTACATTCAGTCAGTTTTAGGTATTACTCAGCTAGTTTAGAGCATAGTTTTCTAGATATAGGTTACATTCAGTTAGTTTTAGGTATTACTCAGCTTGTTTAGAGCATATTTAGCTAGATATAGGTAACATTCGGCTAGTTTTAGGTATTACTCAGCTAGTTTAGAGCATATTTAGCTAGTTATAGATTACATTCAGTCAGTTATAGGTTTTACTCAGCTAGTTTAGAGCATATTTAGCTAGATATAGGTTACATTCAGTCGGCTTTAGGTATTAGTCAACTAGTTTAGAGCATATTTAGCTACTTATTGGTTACATTCGACTGGTTTTAGTTATTATTCATTTAGTTAGAGCATATTTAGTTAGATATAGGTTACATTCAGCTAGTTTTAGCTCTTCCTCAGCTAGTTTAGGGCATATTTAATAGTTATAGGTTACATTCATTCAGTTTTAGAATTTACTCAGCCAGTTTAGAGCATATTTAGTTAGATATAGGTTACATTCAGCGAGTTTTAGCTCTTTCTCAGCTAGTTTAGTGCATATTTAGCTAGTTATAGATACATTCATTCAGTTTTAGGATTTACTCAGCTAGTTTAGAGCATATTTAGCGAGATATATTTTACATTCAGTCAGTTTTAGGTATTACTCAGCTAGTTTAGAGCAATTTAGCTAGATATAGGTTACATTCAGTCAGTTTTAGGTATTACCAAGCTAGTTTAGAGCATATTGAGCTAGTTATAGGTTACATTCAGTCAGTTATAGGTATTACTACGCTAGTTTAGAGCATATTTAGCTAGATAAAGGTTACATTCCATCAGATTTACGTATTACTCAGGTAATTTAGAGCATATTTAGCTAGTTATAGGTTGCATTCAGTCAGTTTTTGGTGTTACTCAGCTAGTTTAGAGCATATTTAGCTAGATATTGGTTTCATTCAGTCAGTTTTAGGTATTACTCAGCTACTTTAGGGCATGTGAAGCTAGTTATAGGTTACATTCAACTAGTTTTAGGTATTACTCAGCTAGATTAGAGCATATTTAACTAGATATAGGTAACATTCAGTCAGTTTTAGGTATTACTCAGCTAGTTTTAAGCATATTTAGCTAGATATAGGTTACATTCTGTCAGTTTTAGGTATTACTCAGCTAGTTTAGAGCATATTTAGCTAGATATTGGTTACATTAAGTTTGTTTTAGGGTTTACTCAGCTAGTTTAGAGCATATTTAGCTAGATATAGGTTACATTCAGTCAGTTTTAGGTATTACTCAGCTAGTTTAGGGCATGTTAAGCTAGTTATAGGTTACATTCAGTCAGTTTTATGTATTACTCAGCTAGTTTAGAGCATATTTAGCCAGATATAGGTTATATTCAGTCTGTTTTAGGTATTTCTCAGGTAGTATAGAGAGTATTTAGCTAGTTATAGGTTACATTCAGTCAGTATTAGGTATTACTCAGCTATATTAGAGCGTATTTAGCTAGATATATGTTACATTCAGTCAGTTTTAGGTATTACGCAGCTAGTTTAGGGCATGTTAAGCTAGTTATAGGTTACATTCTGTCAGTTTTAGTTATTACTCAGCTAGTTTAGAGCACATTTAGCTGGATATTGGTTATTTTCATTCAGTGTTAGGTATTTCTCAGCTAGTTTAGAGCGTATTTAGTTAGATATAGGTTACATTCAGTCAGTTTTAGGTATTTCTTAGCTAGTTTAGAGCTTATTTAACTAGATATAGGTTACATTCAGTCAGTTTTAGGTATTAAACAACTAGTTTAGAGCATATTTAGATAGTTATAGGTTACATTTAGCTAGTTTTAGGTATTACTCAGCTAGTTTAGAGCGTATTTATCTAGTTGTAGGTTACATTAAGCTATTTTTAGGTATTACTCAGCTAGTTTAGAATATATTTAGCTAGATATAGGTTACATTCAGTCAGTTTGAGGTATTTCTCAGCTAGTTTCGAGCATATTAACTTGACATAAGTTACTTTCAGTCCGTTTTAGGTATTACTCAGCTAGTTTGGAGCATATTTAGATAGATATAGGTTACATTCAGTAAATTTTAGGTATTACTCAGCTAGTTTAAAGCATATTTATCTAGATATAGGTTACATTCAGTAAGTTTTAGGTATTACTCAGCTTGTTTAGAGCATATTTAGCTAGATATAGATTACATTCAGTCAGTTTTAGGTATTTCTAGGCTAGTATAGAGCATATTTAGCTAGATATAGGTTACATTCGGCTAGTCTTAGATATTACTCAGCTAGTTTAGAACATATTTAGCTAGTTATAGGTTACATTCAGCTAGTTTTAGGGTTTACTCAGCTAGTTTTAGAGCATATTTTCTAGATATAGGTTACATTCAGTCATTTTTAGTTATTACTCAGCTAGTTTAGGGCATATTTAGCTAGATATTGGTTACATTCAGCTAGATTTAGGGTTTACTCAGCTAGTTTGGAGCATATTTAGCTAGATATAGGTTACATTCAGTCAGTTTTAGGTATTACTCAGCTAGTACAGAGCATATTTATCTAGTTATAGGTAACATTCGGCTAGTTTTAGGAATTACTCAGCTAGTTTAGAGCATATTTTGGTAGTTATAGGTAACATTCAGCTAGTTTTAGAGTTTACTCACCTAGTTTAGAGCATATTTAGCTGGATATAGGTAATATTCTGCAAGTTTTGGGTTTACTCAGCTAGTTTAGAGCATAATTAGCAAGATATAGGTTACATTCAGTCAGTTTTAGGTATTACTCAGCTAGTTTAGAGCATAGTTATCTAGATATAGGTTACATTCAGCTAGTTTTAGGTATTACTCAGCTGGTTTAGAGCATATTTAGCTAGATATAGGTAACATTTGGCTAGTTTTAGGTATTACTCATCTAGTTTAGAGCATATTTAGCAAGTGATAGGTTACATTCAGTCAGTTATAGGTTTTTCTTAGCTAGTTTAGAGCATATTTAGTTAGATATAGGTTACATTCAGTCGGCTTTAGGTATTAGTCAACTAGTTTAGAGCATATTTAGCTAGTTATTGGTTACATTCGGCTAGTTTTGGGTATTACTCATTTATTTTAGAGCATATTTAGTTAGATATAGGTTACATTCAGCTAGTTTTAGCTCTTGCTCAGCTAGTTTAGAGCATATTTAGCTAGTTATAGGTTACATTCAGTCAGTTTTAGGATTTACTCAGCTAGTTTTGAGTATATTTAGCTAGATATAGGTTACATTCAGTCAGTTTTAGGTATTACTCAGCTTGTTTAGAGATTATGTAGCTAGATATAGGTTACATTCAGTTAGTTTTAGGTGTTACCAAGCTAGTTTAGAGCATATTTAGCTAGATATAGGTTACATTCAGTCAGTTATAGGTATTACTACGCTAGTTTAGAGCATATTTAGCTAGATATAGGTTACAGTCAGTCAGATTGAGGTATTACTCAGGTAACTTAGAGCATATTTAGCTAGTTATAGGTTACATTCTGTCAGTTTTAGGTGTTAATCAGCTAGTTTAGGGCATGTGAAACTAGTTATAGGTTACATTCAGCTAGTTTTAGGTATTACTCAGCTAGTTTAGAACATATTTAGCTAGATATAGGTTACATTCAGTCAGTTTTAGGTATTCCTCAGCTAGTTTAGAGCATATTTAGCTAGATATTGATTACATTCAGTTAGTTTTAGGGTTTACTCAGCTAGTTTAGAGCGTATTTATCTAGATATAGGTTACATTCAGTCAGTTTAAGGTATTACTCAGCTAGTTTAGGGCATGTTAAGCTAGTGATAGGTTACATTCAGTCAGTTCTAGGTATTACTCAGCTAGTTTAGAGCATTTTTAGCCAGATATAGGTTACATTCAGTCAGTTTTAGGTATTTCTCAGGTAGTATAGAGCGTAATTAGCTAGTTATAGGTTACATTCATTCAGTTTTAGGATTTACTCAGCTAGTTTAGAGCATATTTAGCGAGATATAGTTTACATTCAGTCAGTTTTAGGTATTACTCAGCTAGTTTAGAGCATATTTAGCTAGATATAGGTTACATTCAGTCAGTTTTAGGTATTACCAAGCTAGTTTAGATCATATTGAGCTAGTTATAGGTTACATTCAGTCAGTTATAGGTATTACTCAGCTAGTTTAGGGCATGTGAAGCTAGTTATAGGTTACATTCAACTAGTTTTAGGTATTACTCAGCTAGATTAGAGCATATTTAACTAGATATAGGTAACATTCAGTCAGTTTTAGGTATTACTCAGCTAGTTTAAAGCATATTTAGCTAGATATAGGTTACATTCTGTCAGTTTTAGGTATTACTCAGCTAGTTTAGAGCATATTTAGCTAGATATTGGTTACATTAAGTTTGTTTTAGGGTTTACTCAGCTAGTTTAGAGCATATTTAGCTAGATATAGGTTACATTCAGTCAGTTTTAGGTATTACTCAGCTAGTTTAGGGCATGTTAAGCTAGTTATAGGTTACATTCAGTCAGTTTTATGTATTACTCAGCTAGTTTAGAGCATATTTAGCCAGATATAGGTTACATTCAGTCTGTTTTAGGTATTTCTCAGGTAGTATAGAGCGTATTTAGCTAGTTATAGGTTACATTCAGTCAGTTTTAGGTATTACTCAGCTATATTAGAGCGTATTTAACTAGATATATGTTACATTCAGTCAGTTTTAGGTATTACTCAGCTAGTTTAGGGCATGTTAAGCTAGTTATAGGTTACATTCTGTCAGTTTTAGTTATTACTCAGCTAGTTTAGAGCACATTTAGCTGGATATTGGTTATTTTCATTCAGTTTTAGGTATTTCTCAGGTAGTTTAGAGCGTATTTAGCTAGATATAGGTTACATTCAGTCAGTTTTAGGTATTTCTTAGCTAGTTTAGAGCTTATTTAACTAGATATAGGTTACATTCAGTCAGTTTTAGGTATTACTCAACTAGTTTAGAGCATATTTAGATAGTTATAGGTTACATTTAGCTAGTTTTAGGTATTACTCAGCTAGTTTAGAGCGTATTTATCTAGTTGTAGGTTACATTAAGCTATTTTTAGGTATTACTCAGCTAGATTAGAATATATTTAGCTAGATATAGGTTACATTCAGTCAGTTTGAGGTATTTCTCAGCTAGTTTCGAGCGTATTAACTTGACATAAGTTACATTCAGTCCGTTTTAGGTATTACTCAGCTAGTTTGGAGCATATTTAGATAGATATAGGTTACATTCAGTAAATTTTAGGTATTACTCAGCTAGTTTAAAGCATATTTATCTAGATATAGGTTACATTCAGTAAGTTTTAGGTATTACTCAGCTTGTTTAGAGCATATTTAGCTAGATATAGATTACATTCAGTCAGTTTTAGGTATTTCTAGGCTAGTATAGAGCATATTTAGCTAGATATAGGTTACATTCGGCTAGTCTTAGATATTACTCAGCTAGTTTAGAACATATTTAGCTAGTTATAGGTTACATTCAGCTAGTTTTAGGGTTTACTCAGCTAGTTTGGAGCATATTTAGCTAGATATAGGTTACATTCAGTCAGTATTAGGTATTACTCAGCTAGTACAGAGCATATTTAACTAGTTATAGGTAACATTCGGCTAGTTTTAGGAATTACTCAGCTAGTTTAGAGCATATTTTGTTAGTTATAGGTAACATTCAGCTAGTTTTAGAGTTTACTCAGCTAGTTTAGAGCATATTTAGCTGGATATAGGTAATATTCTGCTAGTTTTGGGTTTACTCAGCTAGTTTAGAGCATAATTAGCAAGATATAGGTTACATTCAGTCAGTTTTAGGTATTACTCAGCTAGTTTAGAGCATAGTTATCTAGATATAGGTTACATTCAGCTAGTTTTAGGTATTACTCAGCTGGTTTAGAGCATATTTAGCTAGATATAGGTAACATTTGGCTAGTTTTAGGTATTACTCATCTAGTTTAGAGCATATTTAGCTAGTGATAGGTTACATTCAGTCAGTTATAGGTTTTTCTCAGCTAGTTTAGAGCATATTTAGTTAGATATAGGTTACATTCAGTCGGCTTTAGGTATTAGTCAACTAGTTTAGAGCATATTTAGCTAGTTATTGGTTACATTCGGCTAGTTTTGGGTATAACTCATTTATTTTAGAGCATATTTAGTTAGATATAGGTTACATTCAGCTAGTTTTAGCTCTTGCTCAGCTAGTTTAGAGCATATTTAGCTAGTTATAGGTTACATTCAGTCAGTTTTAGGATTTACTCAGCTAGTTTAGAGTATATTTAGCTAGATATAGGTTACATTCAGTCAGTTTTAGGTATTACTCAGCCAGTTTAGAGATTATGTAGCTAGATATAGGTTACAGTTAGTTTTAGGTGTTACCAAGCTAGTTTAGAGCATATTTAGCTAGATATAGGTTACATTCAGTCAGTTATAGGTATTACTACGCTAGTTTAGAGCATATTTAGCTAGATATAGGTTACATTCAGTCAGATTGAGGTATTACTCAGGTAACTTAGAGAATATTTAGCTAGTTATAGGTTACATTCTGTCAGTTTTAGGTGTTACTCAGCTAGTTTAGGGCATGTGAAACTAGTTATAGGTTACATTCAGCTAGTTTTAGGTATTACTCAGCTAGTTTAGAACATATTTAGCTAGATATAGGTTACATTCAGTCAGTTTTAGGTATTCCTCAGCTAGTTTAGAGCATATTTAGCTAGATATTGATTACATTCAGTTAGTTTTAGGGTTTACTCAGCTAGTTTAGAGCGTATTTATCTAGATATAGGTTACATTCAGTCAGTTTTAGGTATTACTCAGCTAGTTTAGGGCATGTTAAGCTAGTGATAGGTTACATTCAGTCAGTTCTAGGTATTACTCCAGCTAGTTTAGAGCATTTTTAGCCAGATATAGGTTACATTCGGTCAGTTTTAGGTATTTCTCAGGTAGTATAGAGCGTATTTATCTAGTTATAGGTTACATTCAGTCAGTTTTAGGTATTACTCAGCTAGTTTAGAGCGTATTTAACTAGATATATGTTACATTCAGTCAGTTTTAGGTATTACTCAGCTAATTTAGGGCATGTTAAGCTAGTTATAGGTAACATTCTGACAGTTTTAGTTATTACTCAGCTAGTTTAGTGTAAATTTAGCTAGATATTGGTTACATTCATTCAGTTTTAGGTATTTCTCAGCTAGTTTAGAGCGTATTTAGCTAGAGATAGGTTACATTCAGTCAGTTTTAGGTCTCAGCTAGTTTAGAGCGTATTTAACTAGATATGGGTTACATTCAGTCAGTTTTAGGTCTCAGCTAGTTTAGAGCATATTTAGCTAGTTATAGGTTACATTCAGTTAGTTTTAGGTATTACTCAGCAAGTTTAGAGCGTATTTAGCTAGTTATAGGTTACATTAAGCTAGTTTTAGGTATTACTCAGCTAGTTTAGTGGATTTTTAGCTAAATATAAGTTACTTTCAGTCAGTTTTAGGTATTTCTCAGCTAGTTTAGAGCGTATATAGCTAGATATAGGTTACATTCAGTCCGTTTTAGGTGTTACTCAGCTAGTTCAGAACATATTTAGCTATATATAGGTTACATTCAGTCAGTTTTAGGTATTACTCAGCTAGTTTAGAGCCTATTTAGCTAGATATAAGTTACATTCAGTCAGTTTTAGGTATTACTCAGCTAGTTTAGGGCATGTTAAGCTAGTTATAGGTTACATTCAGTCAGTTTTATGTATTACTCAGCTAGTTTAGAGCATATTTAGCCAGATATAGGTTACATTCAGTCAGTTTTAGGTATTTCTCGGGTAGTATAGAGCGTATTTAGCTAGTTATAGGTTACATTCAGTCAGTTTTAGGTATTACTCAGCTATATTAGAGCGTATTTAGCTAGATATATGTTACATTCAGTCAGTTTTAGGTATTACTCAGCTAGTTTAGGGCATGTTAAGCTAGTTATAGGTTACATTCTGTCAGTTTTAGTTATTACTCAGCTAGTTTAGAGCAAATTTAGCTAGATATTGGTTATTTTCATTCAGTTTTAGGTATTTCTCAGCTAGTTTAGAGCTTATTTAACTAGATATAGGTTACATTCAGTCAGTTTTAGGTATTACTCAACTAGTTTAGAGCACATTTAGATAGTTATAGGTTACATTTAGCTAGTTTTAGGTATTACTCAGCTAGTTTAGAGCGTATTTATCTAGTTATAGGTTACATTAAGCTATTTTTAGGTACTACTCAGCTAGTTTAGAATATATTTAGCTAGATATAGGTTACATTCAGTCAGTTTGAGGTATTTCTCAGCTAGTTTCGAGCGTATTAACTTGATATAAGTTACATTCAGTCCGTTTTAGGTATTACTCAGCTAGTTTGGAGCATATTTAGATAGATGTAGGTTACATTCAGTAAATTTTAGGTATTACTCAGCTAGTTTAAAGCATATTTATCTAGATATAGGTTACATTCAGTAAGTTTTAGGTATTACTCAGCTTGTTTAGAGCATATTTAGCTAGATATAGATTACATTCAGTCAGTTTTAGGTATTTCTAGGCTAGTATAGAGCATATTTAGCTAGATATAGGTTACATTCGGCTAGTCTTAGATATTACTCAGCTAGTTTAGAACATATTTAGCTAATTATAGGTTACATTCAGCTAGTTTTAGGGTTTACTCAGCTAGTTTTAGAGCATATTTTCTAGATATAGGTTACATTCAGTCAGTTTTAGGTATTACTCAGCTAGTTTAGAGCATATTTAGCTAGATATTGGTTACATTCAGTCAGTTTTAGGTATTACTCAGCTAGTTTAGAGCGTATTTAGCTAGATATATGTTACATTCAGTCCGTTTTAGGTATTACTCACCTAGTTCAGAACATATTTAGCTATATATAGGTTACATTCAGTCAGTTTTAGGTATTACTCAGCTAGTTTAGAGCATATTTAGCTAGATATTGGTTACATTCAGTCAGTTTTAGGTATTACTCAGCTAGTTTAGAGCATATTTTCTAGATATAGGTTACATTCAGTCAGTTTTAGGTATTACTCAGCTAATTTAGGGCATGCTAAGCTAGTTATAGGTAACATTCTGACAGTTTTAGTTATTACGCAGCTAGTTTAGGAGCATTTTTAGCCAGATATAGGTTACATTCAGTCAGTTTTAGGTATTTCTCAGGTAGTATAGAGCGTATTTAGCTAGTTATAGGTTACATTCAGTCAGTTTTAGGTATTACTCAGCTAGTTTAGAGCGTATTTAGCTAGATATATGTTACATTCAGTCAGTTTTAGGTATTACTCAGCTAATTTAGGGCATGTTAAGCCTAGTTATAGGTAACATTCTGACAGTTTTAGTTATTACGCAGCTAGTTTAGAGCAAATTTAGCTAGATATTGGTTACATTCATTCAGTTTTAGGTATTTCTCAGCTAGTTTAGAGCGTATTTAGCTAGAGATAGGTTACATTCAGTCAGTTTTAGGTCTCAGCTAGTTTAGAGCGTATTTAACTAGATATAGGTTACATTCAGTCAGTTTTAGGTCTCAGCTAGTTCAGAGCATATTTAGCTAGTTATAGGTTACATTCAGCTAGTTTTAGGTATTACTCAGCAAGTTTAGAACGTATTTAGCTAGTTATAGGTTACATTAAGCTAGTTTTAGGTATTACTCAGCTAGTTTAGAGCATATTTAGCTAAATATAAGTTACTTTCAGTCAGTTTTAGGTATTTCTCAGCTAGTTTAGAGCGTATATAGCTAGATATAGGTTACATTCAGTCCGTTTTAGGTATTACTCACCTAGTTCAGAACATATTTAGCTATATATAGGTTACATTCAGTCAGTTTTAGGGTATTACTCAGCTAGTTTACTGCCTATTTAGCTAGATATAGGTTACATTCAGTCAGTTTTAGGTATTATTCAGCTAGTTTAGAGCATATTTATCTAGATATAGGTTACATTCAGTAAGTTTTAGGTATTACTCAGCTAGTTTAGAGCCTATTTAACTAGATATAGATAACATTCAATCAGTTTTAGGTATTTCTAGGCTAGTATAGAGCATATTTAGCTAGATATAGGTTACATTTGGCTAGTTTTAGATATTACTCAGCTAGTTTAGAGCATATTAAGCTAGTTATAGTTTACATTCAGTTAGTTTTAGGGTTTACTCAGCTAGTTTAGAGCGTATTTATCTAGATATAGGTTACATTCAGTCAGTTTTAGGTATTACTCAGCTAGTTTAGGGCATGTTAAGCTAGTGATAGGTTACATTCAGTCAGTTCTAGGTATTACTCAGCTAGTTTAGAGCATTTTTAGCCAGATATAGGTTACATTCATTCAGTTTTAGGTATTTCTCAGCTAGTTTAGAGCGTATTTAGCTAGAGATAGGTTACATTCAGTCAGTTTTAGGTCTCAGCTAGTTTAGAGCGTATTTAACTAGATATGGGTTACATTCAGTCAGTTTTAGGTCTCAGCTAGTTTAGAGCATATTTAGCTAGTTATAGGTTACATTCAGCTAGTTTTAGGTATTACTCAGCAAGTTTAGAGCGTATTTAGCTAGTTATAGGTTACATTAAGCTAGTTTTAGGTATTACTCAGCTAGTTTAGTGGATTTTTAGCTAAATATAAGTTACTTTCAGTCAGTTTTAGGTATTTCTCAGCTAGTTTAGAGCGTATATAGCTAGATATAGGTTACATTCAGTCCGTTTTAGGTGTTACTCAGCTAGTTTAGAACATATTTAGCTATATATAGGTTACATTCAGTCAGTTTTAGGTATTACTCAGCTAGTTTAGAGCCTATTTAGCTAGATATAAGTTACATTCAGTCAGTTTTAGGTATTACTCAGCTAGTTTAGGGCATGTTAAGCTAGTTATAGGTTACATTCAGTCAGTTTTATGTATTACTCAGCTAGTTTAGAGCATATTTAGCCAGATATAGGTTACATTCAGTCAGTTTTAGGTCTCGGGTAGTATAGAGCGTATTTAGCTAGTTATAGGTTACATTCAGTCAGTTTTAGGTATTACTCAGCTATATTAGAGCGTATTTTACCTAGATATATGTTACATTCAGTCAGTTTTAGGTATTAGTCAGCTAGTTTAGGGCATGTTAAGCTAGTTATAGGTTACATTCTGTCAGTTTTAGTTATTACTCAGCTAGTTTAGAGCAAATTTAGCTAGATATTGGTTATTTTCATTCAGTTTTAGGTATTTCTCAGCTAGTTTAGAGCTTATTTAACTAGATTATAGGTTACATTCAGTCAGTTTTAGGTATTACTCAACTAGTTTAGAGCATATTTAGATAGTTATAGGTTACATTTAAGCTAGTTTTAGGTATTACTCAGCTAGTTTAGAGCGTATTTATCTAGTTATAGGTTACATTAAGCTATTTTTAGGTACTACTCAGCTAGTTTAGAATATATTTAGCTAGATATAGGTTACATTCAGTCAGTTTGAGGTATTTCTCAGCTAGTTTCGAGCGTATTAACTTGATATAAGTTACATTCAGTCCGTTTTAGGTATTACTCAGCTAGTTTGGAGCATATTTAGATAGATGTAGGTTACATTCAGTAAATTTTAGGTATTACTCAGCTAGTTTAAAGCATATTTATCTAGATATAGGTTACATTCAGTAAGTTTTAGGTATTACTCAGCTTGTTTAGAGCATATTTAGCTAGATATAGATTACATTCAGTCAGTTTTAGGTATTTCTAGGCTAGTATAGAGCATATTTAGCTAGATATAGGTTACATTCGGCTAGTCTTAGATATTACTCAGCTAGTTTAGAACATATTTAGCTAATTATAGGTTACATTCAGCTAGTTTTAGGGTTTACTCAGCTAGTTTTAGAGCATATTTTCTAGATATAGGTTACATTCAGTCAGTTTTAGGTATTACTCAGCTAGTTTAGAGCATATTTAGCTAGATATTGGTTACATTCAGTCAGTTTTAGGTATTACTCAGCTAGTTTAGAGCGTATTTAGCTAGATATATGTTACATTCAGTCAGTTTTAGGTATTACTCAGCTAATTTAGGGCATGCTAAGCTAGTTATAGGTAACATTCTGACAGTTTTAGTTATTACGCAGCTAGTTTAGAGCATTTTTTAGCCAGATATAGGTTACATTCAGTCAGTTTTAGGTATTTCTCAGGTAGTATAGAGCGTATTTAGCTAGTTATAGGTTACATTCAGTCAGTTTTAGGTATTACTCAGCTAGTTTAGAGCGTATTTAGTTAGATATATGTTACATTCAGTCAGTTTTAGGTATTACTCAGCTAATTTAGGTCATGTTAAGCTAGTTATAGGTAACATTCTGACAGTTTTAGTTATTACGCAGCTAGTTTAGAGCAAATTTAGCTAGATATTGGTTACATTCATTCAGTTTTAGGTATTTCTCAGCTAGTTTAGAGCGTATTTAGCTAGAGATAGGTTACATCAGTCAGTTTTAGGTCTCAGCTAGTTTAGAGCGTATTTAACTAGATATAGGTTACATTCAGTCAGTTTTAGGTCTCAGCTAGTTCAGAGCATATTTAGCTAGTTATAGGTTACATTCAGCTAGTTTTAGGTATTACTCAGCAAGTTTTAGAACGTATTTAGCTAGTTATAGGTTACATTAAGCTAGTTTTAGGTATTACTCAGCTAGTTTAGAGCATATTTAGCTAAATATAAGTTACTTTCAGTCAGTTTTAGGTATTTCTCAGCTAGTTTAGAGCGTATATAGCTAGATATAGGTTACATTCAGTCCGTTTTAGGTATTACTCACCTAGTTCAGAACATATTTAGCTATATATAGGTTACATTCAGTCAGTCTTAGGGTATTACTCAGCTAGTTTACTGCCTATTTAGCTAGATATAGGTTACATTCAGTCAGTTTTAGGTATTACTCAGCTAGTTTAGAGCATATTTATCTAGATATAGGTTACATTCAGTAAGTTTTAGGTATTACTCAGCTAGTTTAGAGCCTATTTAACTAGATATAGATAACATTCAATCAGTTTTAGGTATTTCTAGGCTAGTATAGAGCATATTTAGCTAGATATAGGTTACATTGGCTAGTTTTAGATATTACTCAGCTAGTTTAGAGCATATTAAGCTAGTTATAGTTTACATTCAGTTAGTTTTAGGGTTTACTCAGCTAGTTTAGAGCGTATTATCTAGATATAGGTTACATTCAGTCAGTTTTAGGTATTACTCAGCTAGTTTAGGGCATGTTAAGCTAGTGATAGGTTACATTCAGTCAGTTCTAGGTATTACTCAGCTAGTTTAGAGCATTTTTAGCCAGATATAGGTTACATTCATTCAGTTTTAGGTATTTCTCAGGTAGTATAGAGCGTATTTAGCTAGTTATAGGTTACATTCAATCAGTTTTAGGTATTACTCAGCTAGTTTAGAGCTTATTTAACTAGATATATGTTACATTCAGTCAGTTTTAGGTATTACTTAGCTAATTTAGGGCATGTTAAGCTAGTTATAGGTAACATTCTGACAGTTTTAGTTATTACTCAGCTAGTTTAGTGTAAATTTAGCTAGATATTGGTTACATTCATTCAGTTTTAGGTATTTCTCAGCAGGTTTAGAGCGTATTTAGCTAGAGATAGGTTACATTCAGTCAGTTTTAGGTCTCAGCTAGTTTAGAGCGAATTTAACTAGATATGGGTTACATTCAGTCAGTTTTAGGTCTCAGCTAGTTTAGAGCATATTTAGCTAGTTATAGGTTACATTCAGCTAGTTTTAGGTATTACTCAGCAAGTTTAGAGCGTATTTAGCTAGTTATAGGTTACATTAAGCTAGTTTTAGGTATTACTCAGCTAGTTTAGAGGATATTTAGCTAAATATAAGTTACTTTCAGTCAGTTTTAGGTATTTCTCAGCTAGTTTAGAGCGTATATAGCTAGATATAGGTTACATTCAGTCCGTTTTAGGTATTACTCAGCTAGTTCAGAACATATTTAGCTATATATAGGTTACATTCAGTCAGTTTTAGGTATTACTCAGCTAGTTTAGAGCCTATTTAGCTAGATATAGGTTACATTCAGTCAGTTTTAGGTATTACTCAGCTAGTTTAGGGCATGTTAAGCTAGTTATAGGTTACATTCAGTCAGTTTTATGTATTACTCAGCTAGTTTAGAGCATATTTAGCCAGATATAGGTTACATTCAGTCAGTTTTAGGTATTTCTCAGGTAGTATAGAGCGTATTTAGCTAGTTATAGGTTACATTCAGTCAGTTTTAGGTATTACTCAGCTATATTAGAGCATATTTAGCTAGATATTGGTTACATTCAGTCAGTTTTAGGTATTACTCAGCTAGTTTAGAGCGTATTTAGCTAGATATATGTTACATTCAGTCAGTTTTAGGTATTACTCAGCTAATTTAGGGCATGCTAAGCTAGTTATAGGTAACATTCTGACAGTGTTAGTTATTACGCAGCTAGTTTAGAGCATTTTTAGCCAGATATAGGTTACATTCAGTCAGTTTTATGTATTTCTCAGGTAGTATAGAGCGTATTTAGCTAGTTATAGGTTACATTCAGTCAGTTTTAGGTATTACTCAGCTAGTTTAGAGCGTATTTAGCTAGATATATGTTACATTCAGTCAGTTTTAGGTATAACTCAGCTAATTTAGGGCATGTTAAGCTAGTTATAGGTAACATTCTGACAGTTATAGTTATTACGCAGCTAGTTTAGAGCAAATTTAGCTAGATATTGGTTACATTCATTCAGTTTTAGGTATTTCTCAGCTAGTTTAGAGCGTATTTAGCTAGAGATAGGTTACATTCAGTCAGTTTTAGGTCTCAGCTAGTTTAGAGCGTATTTAACTAGATATAGGTTACATTCAGTCAGTTTTAGGTCTCAGCTAGTTCAGAGCATATTTAGCTAGTTATAGGTTACATTCAGCTAGTTTTAGGTATTACTCAGCAAGTTTAGAACGAATTTAGCTTGTTATAGGTTACATTAAGCTAGTTTTAGGTATTACTCAGCTAGTTTAGAGCATATTTAGCTAAATATAAGTTACTTTCAGTCAGTTTTAGGTATTTCTCAGCTAGTTTAGAGCGTATATAGCTAGATATAGGTTACATTCAGTCCGTTTTAGGTATTACTCAGCTAGTTCAGAACATATTTTAGCTATATATAGGTTACATTCAGTCAGTTTTAGGGTATTACTCAGCTAGTTTACTTCCTATTTTAGCTAGATATAGGTTACATTCAGTCAGTTTTAGGTATTACTCAGCTAGTTTAGAGCATATTTATCTAGATATAGGTTACATTCAGTACGTTTTAGGTATTACTCAGCTAGTTTTAGAGCCTATTTAACTAGATATAGATAACATTCAATCAGTTTTAGGTATTTCTAGGCTAGTATAGAGCATATTTAGCTAGATATAGGTTACATTCGGCTAGTTTTAGATATTACTCAGCTAGTTTAGAGCATATTAAGCTAGTTATAGGTTACATTCAGTTAGTTTTAGGGATTACTCAGCTAGTTTTAGAGCATATTTACTAGATATAAGTTACATTCAGTCAGTTTTAGGTAATACTCAGCTAGTTTAGAGCATATGTAGCTAGATATAGATTACATTCAGCTAGTTTTAGGGTTTACTCAGCTAGTTTTAAAGCATATTTAGCTAGATATAATTTACATTCAGTCAGTTTTAGGTATTACTCAGCTAGTTTAGAGCATATTTAACTAGTTATAGGTAACATTCGGCTAGTATTAGGTATTACTCAGCTTGTTTAGAGCATATTTAGCTAGATATAGGTAACATTCGGCTAGTTTTAGGTATTACTCAGCTAGTTTAGAGCATATTAACTAGTTATAGGTTACATTCAGTCAGTTATAGGTTTTACTCAGCTAGTTTATAACATATTTAGCTAGATATAGGTTACATTCAGTCGGCTTTAGGGTATTAGTCAACTAGTTTAGAGCATATTTAGCTAGTTATTGGTTTCATTCGGCTAGTATTAGGTATTACTCATTTAGTTTAGAGCATATTTAGTTAGATATAGGTTACGTTCAGCTAGTTTTAGCTCAGCTAGTTTAGAGCATATTTAGCTAGTTATAGGTTACATTCAGTCAGTTTTAGGATTAACTCAGTTAGTTTAAGCATATTTAGCTAGATATAGGTTACATTCAGTCAGTTTTAGGTATTACTCAGCTAGTTTAGTGCATATTTAGCTAGATATAGGTTACATTCAGTCAGTTTTAGGTATTACCAAGCTAGTTTAGAGCATATTTAGCTAGATATAGGTTACATTCAGTCAGCTATAGGTATTACTACGCTAGTTTAGAGCATATTTATCTAGATATAGGTTACATTCAGTCTGATTTAGGTATTACTCAGGTAATTTAGAGCAAATTTAGCTAGTTATAGGTTACATTCCGTCAGTTTTAGGTGTTACTCAGCTAGTTTAGGGCATGTTAAGCTATTTATGGGTTACATTCAGTCAGTCTTAGGTATTACTCAGCTAGTTTAGAGCATATTTAGCCAGATATAGGTTACATTCAGTCAGTTTTAGGTATTTCTCAGGTAGTATAGAGCGTATTTAACTAGTTATAGGTTACATTCAGTCAGTTTTAGGATTTACTCAGCCAGTTTAGAGCATATTTAGTTAGATATAGGTTACATTCAGCTAGTTTTAGCTCTTTCTCAGCTAGTTTAGTGCATATTTAGCTAGTTATAGATACATTCATTCAGTTTTAGGATTTACTCAGGTAGTTTAGAGCATATTTAGCTAGATATAGGTTACATTCAGTCAGTTTTAGGTATTACTCAGCTAGTTTAGAGCATATTTAGCTAGATATAGGTTGCATTCAGTCAGTTTTAGGTATTACCAAGCTAGTTTAGAGCATATTTAGCTAGATATAGGTTACATTCAGTCAGTTATAGGTATTACTACGCTAGTTTAGAGCATATTTAGCTAGATAAAGTTTACATTCCATCAGATTTAGGTATTACTCAGGTAATTTAGAGCATATTTAGCTAGTTATAGGTTGCATTCTGTCAGTTTAAGGTGTTACTCAGCTAGGTTAGGGCATGTGAAGCTAGTTATAGTTTACATTCGGCTAGTTTTAGGTATTACTCAGCTAGATTAGAGCATATTTAGCTAGATATGGGTAACATTCAGTCAGTTTTAGGTATTACTCAGCTAGTTTAAAGCATATTTATCTAGATATAGGTTACATTCTGTAGGTTTTAGGTATTACTCAGCTAGTTTAGAGCATATTTAGCTAGATTTTGGTTACATTCAGTTTGTTTTAGGGTTTACTCAGCTAGTTTAGAGCGTATTTAGCTAGATATAGGTTACATTCAGTAAATTTTAGGTATTACTCAGCTAGTTTAAAGCATATTTATCTAGATATAGGTTACATTCAGTAAGTTTTAGGTATTACTCAGCTTGTTTAGAGCATATTTAGCTAGATATAGATTACATTCAGTCAGTTTTAGGTATTTCTAGGCTAGTATAGAGCATATTTAGCTAGATATAGGTTACATTCGGCTAGTCTTAGATATTACTCAGCTAGTTTAGAACATATTTAGCTAGTTATAGGTTACATTATGCTAGTTTTAGGCATTACTCAGCTAGTTTAGAGCATATTTAGCTAGTTATAGGTTACATTCAGCTAGTTTTAGGTATTACTCAGCAAGTTTAGAGCGTATTTAGCTAGTTATAGGTTACATTAAGCTAGTTTTAGGTATTACTCAGCTAGTTTAGAGGATATTTAGCTAAATATAAGTTACTTTCAGTCAGTTTTAGGTATTTCTCAGCTAGTTTAGAGCGTATATATCTAGATATAGGTTACATTCAGTCCGTTTTAGGTATTACTCAGCTAGTTCAGAACATATTTAGCTATATATAGGTTACATTCAGTCAGTTTTAGGTATTACTCAGCTAGTTTAGAGCCTATTTAGCTAGATATAGGTTACATTCAGTCAGTTTTAGGTATTACTCAGCTAGTTTAGGGCATGTTAAGCTAGTTATAGGTTACATTCAGTCAGTTTTATGTATTACTCAGCTAGTTTAGAGCATATTTAGCCAGATATAGGTTACATTCAGTCAGTTTTAGGTATTTCTCAGGTAGTATAGAGCGTATTTAGCTAGTTATAGGTTACATTCAGTCAGTTTTAGGTATTACTCAGCTATATTAGAGCGTATTTAGCTAGATATATGTTACATTCAGTCCGTTTTAGGTATTACTCAGCTAGTTTAGGGCATGTTAAGCTAGTTATAGGTTACATTCTGTCAGTTTTAGTTATTACTCAGCTAGTTTAGAGCAAATTTAGCTAAATATTGGTTATTTTCATTCAGTTTTAGGTATTTCTCAGCTAGTTTAGAGCTTATTTAACTAGATATAGGTTACATTCAGTCAGTTTTAGGTATTACTCAACTAGTTTAGAGCATATTTAGATAGTTATAGGTTACATTTAGCTAGTTTTAGGTATTACTCAGCTAGTTTAGAGCGTATTTATCTAGTTATAGGTTACATTAAGCTATTTTTAGGTACTACTCAGCTAGTTTAGAATATATTTAGCTAGATATAGGTTACAGTTTGAGGTATTTCTCAGCTAGTTTCGAGCGTATTAACTTGATATAAGTTACATTCAGTCCGTTTTAGGTATTACTCAGCTAGTTTGGAGCATATTTAGATAGATGTAGGTTACATTCAGTAAATTTTAGGTATTACTCAGCTAGTTTAAAACATATTTATCTAGATATAGGTTACATTCAGTAAGTTTAAGTATTACTCAACTTGTTTAGAGCATATTTAGCTAGATATAGATTACATTCAGTCAGTTTTAGGTATTTCTAGGCTAGTATAGAGCATATTTAGCTAGATATAGGTTACATTCGGCTAGTCTTAGATATTACTCAGCTAGTTTAGAACATATTTAGCTAATTATAGGTTACATTCAGCTAGTTTTAGGGTTTACTCAGCTAGTTTTAGAGCATATTTTCTAGATATAGGTTACATTCAGTCAGTTTTAGGTATTACTCAGCGAGTTTAGAGCATATTTAGCTAGATATTGGTTACATTCAGTCAGTTTTAGGTATTACTCAGCTAGTTTAGAGCGTATTTAGCTAGATATATGTTACATTCAGTCAGTTTTAGGTATTACTCAGCTAATTTAGGGCATGCTAAGCTAGTTATAGGTAACATTCTGACAGTTTTAGTTATTACGCAGCTAGTTTAGAGCATTTTTAGCCAGATATAGGTTACATTCAGTCAGTTTTAGGTATTTCTCAGGTAGTATAGAGCGTATTTAGCTAGTTATAGGTTACATTCAGTCAGTTTTAGGTATTACTCAGCTAATTTAGGGCATGTTAAGCTAGTTATAGGTAACATTCTGACAGTTATAGTTATTACGCAGCTAGTTTAGAGCAAATTTAGCTAGATATTGGTTACATTCATTCAGTTTTAGGTATTTCTCAGCTAGTTTAGAGCGTATTTAGCTACAGATAGGTTACATTCAGTCAGTTTTAGGTCTCAGCTAGTTTAGAGCGTATTTAACTAGATATAGGTTACATTCAGTCAGTTTTAGGTCTCAGCTAGTTCAGAGCATATTTAGCTAGTTATAGGTTACATTCAGCTAGTTTTAGGTATTACTCAGCAAGTTTAGAACGTATTTAGCTAGTTATAGGTTACATTAAGCTAGTTTTAGGTATTACTCAGCTAGATTAGAGCATATTTAGCTAAATATAAGTTACTTTCAGTCAGTTTTAGGTATTTCTCAGCTAGTTTAGAGCGTATATAGCTAGATATAGGTTACATTCAGTCCGTTTTAGGTATTACTCAGCTAGTTCAGAACATATTTAGCTATATATAGGTTACATTCAGTCAGTTTTAGGGTATTACTCAGCTAGTTTACTGCCTATTTAGCTAGATATAGGTTACATTCAGTCAGTTTTAGGTATTACTCAGCTAGTTTAGAGCATATTTATCTAGATATAGGTTACATTCAGTACGTTTTAGGTATTACTCAGCTAGTTTAGAGCCTATTTATCTAGATATAGATAACATTCAATCAGTTTTAGGTATTTCTAGGCTAGTATAGAGCATATTTAGCTAGATATAGGTTACATTCGGCTAGTTTTAGATATTACTCAGCTAGTTTAGAGCATATTAAGCTAGTTATAGGTTACATTCAGTTAGTTTTAGGGATTACTCAGCTAGTTTTAGAGCATATTTACTAGATATAAGTTACATTCAGTCAGTTTTAGGTATTACTCAGCTAGTTTAGAGCATATTTAGCTAGATATAGGTTACATTCAGCTAGTTTTAGGGTTTACTCAGCTAGTTTAAAGCATATTTAGCTAGATATAATTTACATTCAGTCAGTTTTAGGTATTACTCAGCTAGTTTAGAGAATATTTAACTAGTTATAGGTAACATTCGGCTAGTATTAGGTATTACTCAGCTTGTTTAGAGCATATTTAGCTAGATATAGGTAACATTCGGCTAGTTTTAGGTATTACTCAGCTAGTTTAGAGCATATTAACTAGTTATAGGTTACATTCAGTCAGTTATAGGTTTTACTCAGCTAGTTTATAGCATATTTAGCTAGATATAGGTTACATTCAGTCGGCTTTAGGTATTAGTCAACTAGTTTAGAGCATATTTAGCTAGTTATTGGTTTCATTCGGCTAGTATTAGGTATTACTCATTTAGTTTAGAGCATATTTAGTTAGATATAGGATACGTTCAGCTAGTTTTAGCTCTTACTCAGCTAGTTTAGAGCATATTTAGCTAGTTATAGGTTACATTCAGTCAGTTTTAGGATTAACTCAGTTAGTTTAGAGCATATTTAACTAGATATAGGTTACATTCAGTCAGTTTTAGGTATTACTCAGCTAGTTTAGTGCATATTTAGCTAGATATAGGTTACATTCAGTCAGTTTTAGGTATTACCAAGCTAGTATAGAGCATATTTAGCTAGATATAGGTTACATTCAGTCAGCTATAGGTATTACTACGCTAGTTTAGAGCATATTTATCTAGATATAGGTTACATTCAGTCAGATTTAGGTATTACTCAGGTAATTTAGAGCAAATTTAGCTAGTTATAGGTTACATTCCGTCAGTTTTAGGTGTTACTCAGCTAGTTTAGGGCATGTTAAGCTATTTATGGGTTACATTCAGTCAGTCTTAGGTATTACTCAGCTAGTTTAGAGCATATTTAGCCAGATATAGGTTACATTCAGTCAGTTTTAGGTATTTCTCAGGTAGTATAGAGCGTATTTAACTAGTTATAGGTTACATTCAGTCAGTTTTAGGATTTACTCAGCCAGTTTAGAGCATATTTAGTTAGATATAGGTTACATTCAGCTAGTTTTAGCTCATTCTCAGCTAGTTTAGTGCATATTTAGCTAGTTATAGATACATTCATTCAGTTTAAGGATTTACTCAGCTAGTTTAGAGCATATTTAGCTAGATATAGGTTACATTCAGTCAGTTTTAGGTATTACTCAGCTAGTTTAGAGCATATTTAGCTAGATATAGGTTGCATTCAGTCAGTTTTAGGTATTACCAAGCTAGTTTAGAGCATATTTAGCTAGATATAGGTTACATTCAGTCAGTTATAGGTATTACTACGCTAGTTTAGAGCATATTTAGCTAGATAAAGGTTACATTCCATGAGATTTAGGTATTACTCAGGTAATTTAGAGCATATTTAGCTAGTTGTAGGTTGCATTCTGTCAGTTTAAGGTGTTACTCAGCTAGGTTAGGGCATGTGAAGCTAGTTATAGGTTACATTCGGCTAGTTTTAGGTATTACTCAGCTAGATTAGAGCATATTTAGCTAGATATAGGTAACATTCAGTCAGTTTTAGGTATTACTCAGCTAGTTTAAAGCATATTTAGCTAGATATAGGTTACATTCTGTCGGTTTTAGGTATTACTCAGCTAGTTTAGAGCATATTTAGCTAGATATAGGTTACATTCAGTCAGTTATAGGTATTACTACGCTAGTTTAGAGCATATTTAGCTAGATAAAGGTTACATTCCATCAGATTTAGGTATTACTCAGGTAATTTAGAGCATATTTAGCTAGTTATAGGTTGCATTCTGTCAGTTTAAGGTGTTACTCAGCTAGGTTAGGGCATGTGAAGCTAGTTATAGGTTACATTCGGCTAGTTTTAGGTATTACTCAGCTAGATTAGAGCATATTTAGCTAGATATAGGTTACATTCAGTCCGTTTTAGGTATTACTCAGCTAGTTTGGAGCATATTTAGATAGATATAGGTTACATTCAGTAAATTTTAGGTATTACTCAGCTAGTTTAAAGCATATTTATCTAGATATAGGTTACATTCAGTAAGTTTTAGGTATTACTCAGCTTGTTTAGAGCATATTTAGCTAGATATAGATTACATTCAGTCAGTTTTAGGTATTTCTAGGCTAGTATAGAGCATATTTAGCTAGATATAGGTTACATTCGGCTAGTCTTAGATATTACTCAGCTAGTTTAGAACATATTTAGCTAGTTATAGGTTACATTCAGCTAGTTTTAGGGTTTACTCAGCTAGTTTTAGAGCATATTTTCTAGATATAGGTTACATTCAGTCAGTTTTAGGTATTACTCAGCTAGTACAGAGCATATTTAACTAGTTATAGGTAACATTCGGCTAGTTTTAGGAATTACTCAGCTAGTTTAGAGCATATTTTGTTAGTTATAGGTAACATTCAGCTAGTTTTAGAGTTTACTCAGCTAGTTTAGAGCATATTTAGCTGGATATAGGTAATATTCTGCAAGTTTTGGGTTTACTCAGCTAGTTTAGAGCATAATTAGCAAGATATAGGTTACATTCAGTCAGTTTTAGGTATTACTCAGCTAGTTTAGAGCATAGTTATCTAGATATAGGTTACATTCAGCTAGTTTTAGGTATTACTCAGCTGGTTTAGAGCATATTTAGCTAGATATAGGTAACATTTGGCTAGTTTTAGGTATTACTCATCTAGTTTAGAGCATATTTAGCTAGTGATAGGTTACATTCAGTCAGTTATAGGTTTTTCTCAGCTAGTTTAGAGCATATTTAGTTAGATATAGGTTACATTCAGTCGGCTTTAGGTATTAGTCAACTAGTTTAGAGCATATTTAGCTAGTTATTGGTTACATTCGGCTAGTTTTGGGTATAACTCATTTATTTTAGAGCATATTTTGTTAGATATAGGTTACATTCAGCTAGTTTTAGCTCTTGCTCAGCTAGTATAGAGCATATTTAGCTAGTTATAGGTTACATTCAGTCAGTTTTAGGTATTACTCAGCCAGTTTAGAGATTATGTAGCTAGATATAGGTTACAGTTAGTTTTAGGTGTTACCAAGCTAGTTTAGAGCATATTTAGCTAGATATAGGTTACATTCAGTCAGTTATAGGTATTACTACGCTAGTTTAGAGCATATTTAGCTAGATATAGGTTACATTCAGTCAGATTGAGGTATTACTCAGGTAACTTAGAGCATATTTAGCTAGTTATAGGTTACATTCTGTCAGTTTTAGGTGTTACTCAGCTAGTTTAGGGCATGTGAAACTAGTTATAGGTTACATTCAGCTAGTTTTAGGTATTACTCAGCTAGTTTAGAACATATTTAGCTAGATATAGGTTACATTCAGTCAGTTTTAGGTATTCCTCAGCTAGTTTAGAGCATATTTTGCTAGATATTGATTACATTCAGTTAGTTTTAGGGTTTACTCAGCTAGTTTAGAGCGTATTTATCTAGATATAGGTTACATTCAGTCAGTTTTAGGTATTACTCAGCTAGTTTAGGGCATGTTAAGCTAGTGATAGGTTACATTCAGTCAGTTCTAGGTATTACTCAGCTAGTTTAGAGCATTTTTAGCCAGATATAGTTTACATTCGGTCAGTTTTAGGTATTTCTCAGGTAGTATAGAGCGTATTTAGCTAGTTATAGGTTACATTCAGTCAGTTTTAGGTATTACTCAGCTAGTTTAGAGCGTATTTAACTAGATATATGTTACATTCAGTCAGTTTTAGGTATTACTCAGCTAATTTAGGGCATGTTAAGCTAGTTATAGGTAACATTCTGACAGTTTTAGTTATTACTCAGCTAGTTTAGTGTAAATTTAGCTAGATATTGGTTACATTCATTCAGTTTTAGGTATTTCTCAGCTAGTTTAGAGCGTATTTAGCTAGAGATAGGTTACATTCAGTCAGTTTTAGGTCTCAGCTAGTTTAGAGCGTATTTAACTAGATATGGGTTACATTCAGTCAGTTTTAGGTCTCAGCTAGTTTAGAGCATATTTAGCTAGTTATAGGTTACATTCAGCTAGTTTTAGGTATTACTCAGCAAGTTTAGAGCGTATTTAGCTAGTTATAGGTTACTTTAAGCTAGTTTTAGGTATTACTCAGCTAGTTTAGAGGATATTTAGCTAAATATAAGTTACTTTCAGTCAGTTTTAGGTATTTCTCAGCTAGTTTAGAGCGTATATAGCTAGATATAGGTTACATTCAGTCCGTTTTAGGTATTACTCAGCTAGTTCAGAACATATTTAGCTATATATAGGTTACATTCTGTCAGTTTTAGGTATTACTCAGCTAGTTTAGAGCATGTTAAGCTAGTTATAGGTTACATTCAGTCAGTTTTATGTATTACTCAGCTAGTTTAGAGCATATTTAGCCAGATATAGGTTACATTCAGTCAGTTTTAGGTATTTCTCGGGTAGTATAGAGCGTATTTAGCTAGTTATAGGTTACATTCAGTCAGTTTTAGGTATTACTCAGCTATATTAGAGCGTATTTAGCTAGATATATGTTACATTCAGTCAGTTTTAGGTATTACTCAGCTAGTTTAGGGCATGTTAAGCTAGTTATAGGTTACATTCTGTCAGTTTTAGTTATTACTCAGCTAGTTTAGAGCAAATTTAGCTAGATATTGGTTATTTTCATTCAGTTTTAGGTATTTCTCAGCTAGTTTAGAGCTTATTGAACTAGATATAGGTTACATTCAGTCAGTTTTAGGTATTACTCAACTAGTTTAGAGCATATTTAGATAGTTATAGGTTACATTTAGCTAGTTTTAGGTATTACTCAGCTAGTTTAGAGCGTATTTATCTAGTTATAGGTAACATTAAGCTATTTTTAGGTACTACTCAGCTAGTTTAGAATATATTTAGCTAGATATAGGTTACATTCAGTCAGTTTGAGGTATTTCTCAGCTAGTTTCGAGCGTATTAACTTGATATAAGTTACATTCAGTCCGTTTTAGGTATTACTCAGCTAGTTTGGAGCATATTTAGATAGATGTAGGTTACATTCAGTAAATTTTAGGTATTACTCAGCTAGTTTAAAGCATATTTATCTAGATATAGGTTACATTCAGTAAGTTTTAGGTATTACTCAGCTTGTTTAGAGCATATTTAGCTAGATATAGATTACATTCAGTCAGTTTTAGGTATTTCTAGGCTAGTATAGAGCATATTTAGCTAGATATAGGTTACATTCGGCTAGTCTTAGATATTACTCAGCTAGTTTAGAACATATTTAGCTAATTATAGGTTACATTCAGCTAGTTTTAGGGTTTACTCAGCTAGTTTTAGAGCATATTTTCTAGATATAGGTTACATTCAGTCAGTTTTAGGTATTACTCAGCTAGTTTAGAGCATATTTAGCTAGATATTGGTTACATTCAGTCAGTTTTAGGTATTACTCAGCTAGTTTAGAGCGTATTTAGCTAGATATATGTTACATTCAGTCAGTTTTAGGTATTACTCAGCTAATTTAGGGCATGCTAAGCTAGTTATAGGTAACATTCTGACAGTTTTAGTTATTACGCAGCTAGTTTAGAGCATTTTTAGCCAGATATAGGTTACATTCAGTCAGTTTTAGGTATTTCTCAGGTAGTATAGAGCGTATTTTGCTAGTTATAGGTTACATTCAGTCAGTTTTAGGTATTACTCAGCTAGTTTAGAGCGTATTTAGCTAGATATATGTTACATTCAGTCAGTTTTAGGTATTACTCAGCTAATTTAGGGCATGTTAAGCTAGTTATAGGTAACATTCTGACAGTTTTAGTTATTACGCAGCTAGTTTAGAGCAAATTTAGCTAGATATTGGTTACATTCATTCAGTTTTAGGTATTTCTCAGCTAGTTTAGAGCGTATTTAGCTAGAGATAGGTTACATTCAGTCAGTTTTAGGTCTCAGCTAGTTTAGAGCGTATTTAACTAGATATAGGTTACATTCAGTCAGTTTTAGGTCTCAGCTAGTTCAGAGCATATTTAGCTAGTTATAGGTTACATTCAGCTAGTTTTAGGTATTACTCAGCAAGTTTAGAACGTATTTAGCTAGTTATAGGTTACATTAAGCTAGTTTTAGGTATTACTCAGCTAGTTTAGAGCATATTTAGCTAAATATAAGTTACTTTCAGTCAGTTTTAGGTATTTCTCAGCTAGTTTAGAGCGTATATAGCTAGATATAGGTTACATTCAGTCCGTTTTAGGTATTACTCAGCTAGTTCAGAACATATTTAGCTATATATAGGTTACATTCAGTCAGTTTTAGGGTATTACTCAGCTAGTTTACTGCCTATTTAGCTAGATATAGGTTACATTCAGTCAGTTTTAGGTATTACTCAGCTAGTTTAGAGCATATTTATCTAGATATAGGTTACATTCAGTACGTTTTAGGTATTACTCAGCTAGTTTAGAGCCTATTTAACTAGATATAGATAACATTCAATCAGTTTTAGGTATTTCTAGGCTAGTATAGAGCATATTTAGCTAGATATAGGTTACATTCGGCTAGTTTTAGGTATTACTCAGCTAGTTTAGAGCATATTTAGCTATATATAGGTTACATTCAGTCAGTTTTAGGGTATTACTCAGCTAGTTTACTGCCTATTAACTAGATATAGGTTACATTCAGTCAGTTTTAGATATTACTCAGCTAGTTTAGGGCATATTAAGCTAGTTATAGGTTACATTTAGTTAGTTTTAGGGATTACTCAGCTAGTTATAGAGCATATTTACTAGATATAAGTTACATTCAGTCAGTTTTAGGTATTACTCAGCTAGTTTAGAGCATATTTAGCTAGATATAGGTTACATTCAGCTAGTTTTAGGGTTTACTCAGCTAGTTTAAAGCATATTTAGCTAGATATAATTTACATTTAGTCAGTTTTAGGTATTACTCAGCTAGTTTAGAGCATATTTAACTAGTTATAGGTAACATTCGGCTAGTATTAGGTATTACTCAGCTTGTTTAGAGCATATTTAGCTAGATATAGGTAACATTCGGCTAGTTTTAGGTATTACTCAGCTAGTTTAGAGCATATTAACTAGTTATAGGTTACATTCAGTCAGTTATAGGTTTTACTCAGCTAGTTTATAGCATATTTAGCTAGATATAGGTTACATTCAGTCGGCTTTAGGTATTAGTCAACTAGTTTAGAGCATATTTAGCTAGTTATTGGTTTCATTCGGCTAGTATTAGGTATTACTCATTTAGTTTAGAGCATATTTAGTTAGATATAGGTTACGTTCAGCTAGTTTTAGCTCTTACTCAGCTAGTTTAGAGCATATTTAGCTAGTTATAGGTTACATTCAGTCAGTTTTAGGATTAACTCAGTTAGTTTAGAGCATATTTAGCTAGATATAGGTTACATTCAGTCAGTTTTAGGTATTACTCAGCTAGTTTAGTGCATATTTAGCTAGATATAGGTTACATTCAGTCAGTTTTAGGTATTACCAAGCTAGTTTAGAGCATATTTAGCTAGATATAGGTTACATTCAGTCAGCTATAGGTATTACTACGCTAGTTTAGAGCATATTTATCTAGATATAGGTTACATTCAGTCAGATTTAGGTATTACTCAGGTAATTTAGAGCAAATTTAGCTAGTTATAGGTTACATTCCGTCAGTTTTAGGTGTTACTCAGCTAGTTTAGGGCATGTTAAGCTATTTATGGGTTACAGTCAGTCTTAGGTATTACTCAGCTAGTTTAGAGCATATTTAGCCAGATATAGGTTACATTCAGTCAGTTTTAGGTATTTCTCAGGTAGTATAGAGCGTATTTAACTAGTTATAGGTTACATTCAGTCAGTTTTAGGATTTACTCAGCCAGTTTAGAGCATATTTAGTTAGATATAGGTTACATTCAGCTAGTTTTAGCTCTTTCTCAGCTAGTTTAGTGCATATTTAGCTAGTTATAGATACATTCATTCAGTTTTAGGATTTGCTCAGCTAGTTTAGAGCATATTTAGCTAGATATAGGTTACATTCAGTCAGTTTTAGGTATTACTCAGCTAGTTTAGAGCATATTTAGCTAGATATAGGTTGCATTCAGTCAGTTTTAGGTATTACCAAGCTAGTTTAGAGCATATTTTGCTAGATATAGGTTACATTCAGTCAGTTATAGGTATTACTACGCTAGTTTAGAGCATATTTAGCTAGATAAAGGTTACATTCCATCAGATTTAGGTATTACTCAGGTAATTTAGAGCATATTTATCTAGTTATAGGTTGCATTCTGTCAGTTTAAGGTGTTACTCAGCTAGGTTAGGGCATGTGAAGCTAGTTATAGGTTACATTCGGCTAGTTTTAGGTATTACTCAGCTAGATTAGAGCATATTTAGCTAGATATAGGTAACATTCAGTCAGTTTTAGGTATTACTCAGCTAGTTTAAAGCATATTTAGCTAGATATAGGTTACATTCTGTCGGTTTTAGGTATTACTCAGCTAGTTTAGAGCATATTTAGCTAGATATTGGTTACATTCAGTTTGTTTTAGGGTTTACTCAGCTAGTTTAGAGCGTATTTAGCTAGATATAGGTTACATTCAGTCAGTTTTAGGTATTACTCAGCTAGTTTAGGGCATGTTAAGCTAGTTATAGCTTACATTCAGTCAGTTTTAGGTATTACTCAGCTAGTTAAGAGCATATTTAGCCAGATATAGGTTACATTCAGTCAGTTTTAGGTATTTCTCAGGTAGTATAGAGCGTATTTAGCTAGTTATAGGTTACATTCAGTCAGTTTTAGGTATTACTCAGCTATATTAGAGCGTATTTAGCTAGATATATGTTACATTCAGTCCGTTTTAGGTATTACTCAGCTAGTTTAGGGCATGTTAAGCTACTTATAGGTTACATTCTGTCAGTTTTAGTTATTACTCAGCTAGTTTAGAGCAAATTTAGCTAGATATTGGTTATTTTCATTCAGTTTTAGGTATTTCTCAGCTAGTTTAGAGCTTATTTAACTAGATATAGGTTACATTCAGTCAGTTTTAGGTATTACTCAACTAGTTTAGAGCATATTTAGATAGTTATAGGTTACATTTAGCTAGTTTTAGGTATTACTCAGCTAGTTTAGAGCGTATTTATCTAGTTATAGGTTACATTAAGCTATTTTTAGGTACTACTCAGCTAGTTTAGAATATATTTAGCTAGATATAGGTTACATTCAGTCAGTTTGAGGTATTTCTCAGCTAGTTTCGAGCGTATTAACTTGATATAAGTTACATTCAGTCCGTTTTAGGTATTACTCAGCTAGTTTGGAGCATATTTAGATAGATGTAGGTTACATTCAGTAAATTTTAGGTATTACTCAGCTAGTTTAAAGCATATTTATCTAGATATAGGTTACATTCAGTAAGTTTTAGGTATTACTCAGCTTGTTTAGAGCATATTTAGCTAGATATAGATTACATTCAGTCAGTTTTAGGTATTTCTAGGCTAGTATAGAGCATATTTAGCTAGATATAGGTTACATTCGGCTAGTCTTAGATATTACTCAGCTAGTTTAGAACATATTTAGCTAATTATAGGTTACATTCAGCTAGTTTTAGGGTTTACTCAGCTAGTTTTAGAGCATATTTTCTAGATATAGGTTACATTCAGTCAGTTTTAGCTCTTGCTCAGCTAGTTTAGAGCATATTTAGCTAGTTATAGGTTACATTCAGTCAGTTTTAGGATTTACTCAGCTAGTTTAGAGTATATTTAGCTAGATATAGGTTACATTCAGTCAGTTTTAGGTATTACTCAGCTAGTTTAGATATTATGTAGCTAGATATAGGTTACAGTTAGTTTTAGGTGTTACCAAGCTAGTTTAGAGCATATTTAGCTAGATATAGGTTACATTCAGTCAGTTATAGGTATTACTACGCTAGTTTAGAACATATTTAGCTAGATATAGGTTACATTCAGTCAGATTGAGGTATTACTCAGGTAACTTAGAGCATATTTAGCTAGTTATAGGTTACATTCTGTCAGTTTTAGGTGTTACTCAGCTAGTTTAAGGCATGTGAAACTAGTTGTAGGTTACATTCAGCTAGTTTTAGGTATTACTCAGCTAGTTTAGAACATATTTAGCTAGATATAGGTTACATTCAGTCAGTTTTAGGTTTTCCTCAGCTAGTTTAGAGCATATTTAGCTAGATATTGATTACATTCAGTTAGTTTTAGGGTTTACTCAGCTAGTTTAGAGCGTATTTATCTAGATATAGGTTACATTCAGTCAGTTTTAGGTATTACTCAGCTAGTTTAGGGCATGTTAAGCTAGTGATAGGTTACATTCAGTCAGTTCTAGGTATTACTCAGCTAGTTTAGAGCATTTTTAGCCAGATATAGGTTACATTCAGTCAGTTTTAGGTATTTCTCAGGTAGTATAGAGCGTATTTAGCTAGTTATAGGTTACATTCAGTCAGTTTTAGGTATTACTCAGCTAGTTTAGAGCGTATTTAACTAGATATATGTTACATTCAGTCAGTTTTAGGTATTACTCAGCTAATTTAGGGCATGTTAAGCTAGTTATAGGTAACATTCTGACAGTTTTAGTTATTACTCAGCTAGTTTAGTGTAAATTTAGCTAGATATTGGTTACATTCATTCAGTTTTAGGTATTTCTCAGCTAGTTTAGAGCATATTTAGCTAGACATAGGTTACATTCAGTCAGTTTTAGGTCTCAGCTAGTTTAGAGCGTATTTAACTAGATATGGGATACATTCAGTCAGTTTTAGGTCTCAGCTAGTTTAGAGCATATTTAGCTAGTTATAGGTTACATTCAGCTAGTTTTAGGTATTACTCAGCAAGTTTAGAGCGTATTTAGCTAGTTATAGGTTACATTAAGCTAGTTTTAGGTATTACTCAGCTAGTTTAGAGGATATTTAGCTAAATATAAGTTACTTTCAGTCAGTTTTAGATATTTCTCAGCTAGTTTAGAGCGTATATAACTAGATATAGGTTACATTCAGTCCGTTTTAGGTATTACTCAGCTAGTTCAGAACATATTTAGCTATATATAGGTTACATTCAGTCAGTTTTAGGTATTACTCAGCTAGTTTAGAGCCTATTTAGCTAGATATAAGTTACATTCAGTCAGTTTTAGGTATTACTCAGCTAGTTTAGGGCATGTTAAGCTAGTTATAGGTTACATTCAGTCAGTTTTATGTATTACTCAGCTAGTTTAGAGCATATTTAGCCAGATATAGGTTACATTCAGTCAGTTTTAGGTATTTCTCGGGTAGTATAGAGCGTATTTAGCTAGTTATAGGTTACATTCAGTCAGTTTTAGGTATTACTCAGCTATATTAGAGCGTATTTAGCTAGATATATGTTACATTCAGTCAGTTTTAGGTATTACTCAGCTAGTTTAGGGCATGTTAAGCTAGTTATAGGTTACATTCTGTCAGTTTTAGTTATTACTCAGCTAGTTTAGAGCAAATTTAGCTAGATATTGGTTATTTTCATTCAGTTTTAGGTATTTCTCAGCTAGTTTAGAGCTTATTTAACTAGATATAGGTTACATTCAGTCAGTTTTAGGTATTACTCAACTAGTTTAGAGCATATTTAGATAGTTATAGGTTACATTTAGCTAGTTTTAGGTATTACTCAGCTAGTTTAGAGCGTATTTATCTAGTTATAGGTTACATTAAGCTATTTTTAGGTACTACTCAGCTAGTTTAGAATATATTTAGCTAGATATAGGTTACATTCAGTCAGTTTGAGGTATTTCTCAGCTAGTTTCGAGCGTATTAACTTGATATAAGTTACATTCAGTCCGTTTTAGGTATTACTCAGCTAGTTTGGAGCATATTTAGATAGATGTAGGATACATTCAGTAAATTTTAGGTATTACTCAGCAAGTTTAAAGCATATTTATCTAGATATAGGTTACATTCAGTAAGTTTTAGGTATTACTCAGCTAATTTAGGGCATGTTAAGCTAGTTATAGGTAACATTCTGACAGTTATAGTTATTACGCAGCTAGTTTAGAGCAAATTTAGCTAGATATTGGTTACATTCATTCAGTTTTAGGTATTTCTCAGCTAGTTTAGAGCGTATTTAGCTAGAGATAGGTTACATTCAGTCAGTTTTAGGTCTCAGCTAGTTTAGAGCGTATTTAACTAGATATAGGTTACATTCAGTCAGTTTTAGGTCTCAGCTAGTTCAGAGCATATTTAGCTAGTTATAGGTTACATTCAGCTAGTTTTAGGTATTACTCAGCAAGTTTAGAACGTATTTAGCTAGTTATAGGTTACATTAAGCTAGTTTTAGGTATTACTCAGCTAGTTTAGAGCATATTTAGCTAAATATAAGTTACTTTCAGTCAGTTTTAGGTATTTCTCAGCTAGTTTAGAGCGTATATAGCTAGATATAGGTTACATTCAGTCCGTTTTAGGTATTACTCAGCTAGTTCAGAACATATTTAGCTATATATAGGTTACATTCAGTCAGTTTTAGGGTATTACTCAGCTAGTTTACTGCCTATTTAGCTAGATATAGGTTACATTCAGTCAGTTTTAGGTATTACTCAGCTAGTTTAGAGCATATTTATCTAGATATAGGTTACATTCAGTACGTTTTAGGTATTACTCAGCTAGTTTAGAGCCTATTTAACTAGATGTAGATAACATACAATCAGTTTTAGGTATTTCTAGGCTAGTATAGAGCATATTTAGCTAGATATAGGTTACATTCGGCTAGTTTTATATATTACTCAGCTAGTTTAGAGCATATTAAGCTAGTTATAGGTTACATTCAGTTAGTTTTAGGGATTACTCAGCTAGTTTTAGAGCATATTTACTAGATATAAGTTACATTCAGTCAGTTTTAGGTATTACTCAGCTAGTTTAGGGCATATTTAGCTAGATATAGGTTACATTCAGCTAGTTTTAGGGTTTACTCAGCTAGTTTAAAGCATATTTAGCTAGATATAATTTACATTCAGTCAGTTTTAGGTATTACTCAGCTAGTTTAGAGCATATTTAACTAGTTATTGGTAACATTCGGCTAGTATTAGGTATTACTCAGCTTGTTTAGAGCATATTTAGCTAGATATAGGTAACATTCGGCTAGTTTTAGGTATTACTCAGCTAGTTTAGAGCATATTAACTAGTTATGGGTTACATTCAGTCAGTTATAGGTTTTACTCAGCTAGTTTATAGCATATTTAGCTAGATATAGGTTACATTCAGTCGGCTTTAGGTATTACCAAGCTAGTTTAGAGCATATTTAGCTAGATATAGGTTACATTCAGTCAGCTATAGGTATTACTACGCTAGTTTAGAGCATATTTATCTAGATATAGGTTACATTCAGTCAGATTTAGGTATTACTCAGGTAATTTAGAGCAAATTTAGCTAGTTATAGGTTACATTCCGTCAGTTTTAGGTGTTACTCAGCTAGTTTAGGGCATGTTAAGCTATTTATGGGTTACAGTCAGTCTTAGGTATTACTCAGCTAGTTTAGAGCATATTTAGCCAGATATAGGTTACATTCAGTCAGTTTTAGGTATTTCTCAGGTAGTATAGAGCGTATTTAACTAGTTATAGGTTACATTCAGTCAGTTTTAGGATTTACTCAGCCAGTTTAGAGCATATTTAGTTAGATATAGGTTACATTCAGCTAGTTTTAGCTCTTTCTCAGCTAGTTTAGTGCATATTTAGCTAGTTATAGATACATTCATTCAGTTTTAGGATTTGCTCAGCTAGTTTAGAGCATATTTAGCTAGATATAGGTTACATTCAGTCAGTTTTAGGTATTACTCAGCTAGTTTAGAGCATATTTCGCTAGATATAGGTTGCATTCAGTCAGTTTTAGGTATTACCAAGCTAGTTTAGAGCATATTTAGCTAGATATAGGTTACATTCAGTCAGTTATAGGTATTACTACGCTAGTTTAGAGCATATTTAGCTAGATAAAGGTTACATTCCATCAGATTTAGGTATACTCAGGTAATTTAGAGCATATTTAGCTAGTTATAGGTTGCATTCTGTCAGTTTAAGGTGTTACTCAGCTAGGTTAGGGCATGTGAAGCTAGTTATAGGTTACATTCGGCTAGTTTTAGGTATTACTCAGCTAGATTAGAGCATATTTAGCTAGATATAGGTAACATTCAGTCAGTTTTAGGTATTACTCAGCTAGTTTAAAGCATATTTAGCTAGATATAGGTTACATTCTGTCGGTTTTAGGTATTACTCAGCTAGTTTAGAGCATATTTAGCTAGATATTGGTTACATTCAGTTTGTTTTAGGGTTTACTCAGCTAGTTTAGAGCGTATTTAGCTAGATATAGGTTACATTCAGTCAGTTTTAGGTATTACTCAGCTAGTTTAGGGCATGTTAAGCTAGTTATAGCTTACATTCAGTCAGTTTTAGGTATTACTCAGCTAGTTTAGAGCAAATTTAGCTAGATATTGGTTATTTTCATTCAGTTTTAGGTATTTCTCAGCTAGTTTAGAGCTTATTTAACTAGATATAGGTTACATTCAGTCAGTTTTAGGTATTACTCAACTAGTTTAGAGCATATTTAGATAGTTATAGGTTACATTTAGCTAGTTTTAGGTATTACTCAGCTAGTTTAGAGCGTATTTATCTAGTTATAGGTTACATTAAGCTATTTTTAGGTACTACTCAGCTAGTTTAGAATATATTTAGCTAGATATAGGTTACATTCAGTCAGTTTGAGGTATTTCTCAGCTAGTTTCGAGCGTATTAACTTGATATAAGTTACATTCAGTCCGTTTTGGGTATTACTCAGCTAGTTTGGAGCATATTTAGATAGATGTAGGTTACATTCAGTAAATTTTAGGTATTACTCAGCTAGTTTAAAGCATATTTATCTAGATATAGGTTACATTCAGTAAGTTTTAGGTATTACTCAGCTTGTTTAGAGCATATTTAGCTAGATATAGATTACATTCAGTCAGTTTTAGGTATTTCTAGGCTAGTATAGAGCATATTTAGCTAGATATAGGTTACATTCGGCTAGTCTTAGATATTACTCAGCTAGTTTAGAACATATTTAGCTAATTATAGGTTACATTCAGCTAGTTTTAGGGTTTACTCAGCTAGTTTTAGAGCATATTTTCTAGATATAGGTTACATTCAGTCAGTTTTAGCTCTTGCTCAGCTAGTTTAGAGCATATTTAGCTAGTTATAGGTTACATTCAGTCAGTTTTAGGATTTACTCAGCTAGTTTAGAGTATATTTAGCTAGATATAGGTTACATTCAGTCAGTTTTAGGTATAACTCAGCTAGTTTAGAGATTATGTAGCTAGATATAGGTTACAGTTAGTTTTAGGTGTTACCAAGCTAGTTTAGAGCATATTTAGCTAGATATAGGTTACATTCAGTCAGTTATAGGTATTACTACGCTAGTTTAGAGCATATTTAGCTAGATATAGGTTACATTCAGTCAGATTGAGGTATTACTCAGGTAACTTAGAGCATATTTAGCTAGTTATAGGTTACATTCTGTCAGTTTTAGGTGTTACTCAGCTAGTTTAGAGCATGTGAAACTAGTTATAGGTTACATTCAGCTAGTTTTAGGTATTACTCAGCTAGTTTAGAACATATTTAGCTAGATATAGGTTACATTCAGTCAGTTTTAGGTATTCCTCAGCTAGTTTAGAGCATATTTAGCTAGATATTGATTACATTCAGTTAGTTTTAGGGTTTACTCAGCTAGTTTAGAGCGTATTTATCTAGATATAGGTTACATTCAGTCAGTTTTAGGTATTACTCAGCTAGTTTAGGGCATGTTAAGCTAGTGATAGGTTACATTCAGTCAGTTCTAGGTATTACTCAACTATTTTAGAGCATTTTTAGCCAGATATAGGTTACATTCAGTCAGTTTTAGGTATTTCTCAGGTAGTATAGAGCGTATTTAGCTAGTTATAGGTTACATTCAGTCAGTTTTAGGTATTACTCAGCTAGTTTAGAGCGTATTTAACTAGATATATGTTACATTCAGTCAGTTTTAGGTATTACTCAGCTAATTTAGGGCATGTTAAGCTAGTTATAGGTAACATTCTGACAGTTTTAGTTATTACTCAGCTAGTTTAGTGTAAATTTAGCTAGATATTGGTTACATTCATTCAGTTTTAGGTATTTCTCAGCTAGTTTAGAGCGTATTTAGCTAGAGATAGGTTACATTCAGTCAGTTTTAGGTCTCAGCTAGTTTAGAGCGTATTTAACTAGATATGGGTTACATTCAGTCAGTTTTAGGTCTCAGCTAGTTTAGAGCATATTTAGCTAGTTATAGGTTACATTCAGCTAGTTTTAGGTATTACTCAGCAAGTTTAGAGCGTATTTAGCTAGTTATAGGTTACATTAAGCTAGTTTTAGGTATTACTCAGCTAGTTTAGAGGATATTTAGCTAAATATAAGTTACTTTCAGTCAGTTTTAGGTATTTCTCAGCTAGTTTAGAGCGTATATAGCTAGATATAGGTTACATTCAGTCCGTTTTAGGTATTACTCAGCTAGTTCTGAACATATTTAGCTATATATAGGTTACATTCAATCAGTTTTAGGTATTACTCAGCTAGTTTAGAGCCTATTTAGCTAGATATAAGTTACATTCAGTCAGTTTTATGTATTACTCAGCTAGTTTAGGGCATGTTAAGCTAGTTATAGGTTACATTCAGTCAGTTTTATGTATTACTCAGCTAGTTTAGAGCATATTTAGCCAGATATAGGTTACATTCAGTCAGTTTTAGGTATTTCTCGGGTAGTATAGAGCGTATTTAGCTAGTTATAGGTTACATTCAGTCAGTTTTAGGTATTACTCAGCTATATTAGAGCGTAATTACCTAGATATATGTTACATTCAGTCAGTTTTAGGTATTACTCAGCTAGATTAGGGCATGTTAAGCTAGTTATAGGTTACATTCTGTCAGTTTTAGTTATTACTCAGCTAGTTTAGAGCAAATTTAGCTAGATATTGGTTATTTTCATTCAGTTTTAGGTATTTCTCAGCTAGTTTAGAGCTTATTTAACTAGATATAGGTTACATTCAGTCAGTTTTAGGTATTACTCAACTAGTTTAGAGCATATTTAGATAGTTATAGGTTACATTTAGCTAGTTTTAGGTATTACTCAGCTAGTTTAGAGCGTATTTATCTAGTTATAGGTTACATTAAGCTATTTTTAGGTACTACTCAGCTAGTTTAGAATATATTTAGCTAGATATAGGTTACATTCAGTCAGTTTGAGGTATTTCTCAGCTAGTTTCGAGCGTATTAACTTGATATAAGTTACATTCAGTCCGTTTTAGGTATTACTCAGCTAGTTTGGAGCATATTTAGATAGATGTAGGTTACATTCAGTAAATTTTAGGTATTACTCAGCTAGTTTAAAGCATATTTATCTAGATATAGGTTACATTCAGTAAGTTTTAGGTATTACTCAGCTTGTTTAGAGCATATTTAGCTAGATATAGATTACATTCAGTCAGTTTTAGGTATTTCTAGGCTAGTATAGAGCATATTTAGCTAGATATAGGTTACATTCGGCTAGTCTTAGATATTACTCAGCTAGTTTAGAACATATTTAGCTAATTATAGGTTACATTCAGCTAGTTTTAGGGTTTACTCAGCTAGTTTTAGAGCATATTTTCTAGATATAGGTTACATTCAGTCAGTTTTAAGTATTACTCAGCTAGTTTAGAGCATATTTAGCTAGATATTGGTTACATTCAGTCAGTTTTAGGTATTACTCAGCTAGTTTAGAGCGTATTTAGCTAGATATATGTTACATTCAGTCAGTTTTAGGTATTACTCAGCTAATTTAGGGCATGCTAAGCTAGTTATAGGTAACATTCTGACAGTTTTAGTTATTACGCAGCTAGTTTAGAGCATTTTTAGCCAGATATAGGTTACATTCAGTCAGTTTTAGGTATTTCTCAGGTAGTATAGAGCGTATTTAGCTAGTTATAGGTTACATTCAGTCAGTTTTAGGTATTACTCAGCTAGTTTAGAGCGTATTTAGCAAGATATATGTTACATTAAGTCAGTTTTAGGTATTACTCAGCTAATTTAGGGCATGTTAAGCTAGTTATAGGTAACATTCTGACAGTTTTTGTTATTACGCAGCTAGTTTAGAGCAAATTTAGCTAGATATTGGTTACATTCATTCAGTTTTAGGTATTTCTCAGCTAGTTTAGAGCGTATTTAGCTAGAGATAGGTTACATTCAGTCAGTTTTAGGTCTCAGCTAGTTTAGAGCGTATTTAACTAGATATAGTTTACATTCAGTCAGTTTTAGGTCTCAGCTAGTTCAGAGCATTTTAGCTAGTTATAGGTTACATTCAGCTAGTTTTAGGTATTACTCAGCAAGTTTAGAACGTATTTAGCTAGTTATAGGTTACATTAAGCTAGTTTTAGGTATTACTCAGCTAGTTTAGAGCATATTTAGCTAAATATAAGTTACTTTCAGTCAGTTTTAGGTATTTCTCAGCTAGTTTAGAGCGTATATAGCTAGATATAGGTTACATTCAGTCCGTTTTAGGTATTACTCAGCTAGTTCAGAACATATTTAGCTATATATAGGTTACATTCAGTCAGTTTTAGGGTATTACTCAGCTAGTTTACTGCCTATTTAGCTAGATATAGGTTACATTCAGTCAGTTTTAGGTATTACTCAGCTAGTTTAGAGCATATTTATCTAGATATAGGTTACATTCAGTAAGTTTTAGGTATTACTCAGCTAGTTTAGAGCCTATTTAACTAGATATAGATAACATTCAATCAGTTTTAGGTATTTCTAGGCTAGTATAGAACATATTTAGCTAAATATAGGTTACATTCGGCTAGTTTTAGATATTACTCAGCTAGTTTAGAGCATATTAAGCTAGTTATAGGTTACATTCAGTTAGTTTTAGGGTTTACTCAGCTAGTTTAGAGCGTATTTATCTAGATATAGGTTACATTCAGTCAGTTTTAGGTAATACTCAGCTAGTTTAGGGCATGTTAAGCTAGTGATAGGTTACATTCAGTCAGTTCTAGGTATTACTCAGCTAGTTTAGAGCATTTTTAGCCAGATATAGGTTACATTCAGTCAGTTTTAGGTATTTCTCAGGTAGTATAGAGCGTATTTAGCTAGTTATAGGTTACATTCAGTCAGTTTTAGGTATTACTCAGCTAGTTTAGAGCTTATTTAACTAGATATATGTTACATTCAGTCAGTTTTAGGTATTACTCAGGTAATTTAGGGCATGTTAAGCTAGTTATAGGTAACATTCTGACAGTTTTAGTTATTACTCAGCTAGTTTAGTGTAAATTAACTAGATATTGGTTACATTCATTCAGTTTTAGGTATTTCTCAGCTAGTTTAGAGCGTATTTAGCAAGAGATAGGTTACAGTCAGTTTTAGGTCTCAGCTAGTTTAGAGCGAATTTAACTAGATATGGGTTACATTCAGTCAGTTTTAGGTCTCAGCTAGTTTAGAGCATATTTAGCTAGTTATAGGTTACATTCAGCTAGTTTTAGGTATTACTCAGCAAGTTTAGAGCGTATTTAGCTAGTTATAGGTTACATTAAGCTAGTTTTAGGTATTACTCAGCTAGTTTAGAGGATATTTAGCTAAATATAAGTTATTTTCAGTCAGTTTTAGGTATTTCTCAGCTAGTTTAGAGCGTATATAGCTAGATATAGGTTACATTCAGTCCGTTTTAGGTATTACTCAGCTAGTTCAGAACATATTTAGCTATATATAGGTTACATTCAGTCAGTTTTAGATATTACTCAGCTAGTTTAGAGCCTATTTAGCTAGATATAGGTTACATTCAGTCAGTTTTAGGTATTACTCAGCTAGTTTAGGGCATGTTAAGCTAGTTATAGGTTACATTCAGTCGGTTTTATGTATTACTCAGCTAGTTTAGAGGATATTTAGCCAGATATAGGTCACATTCAGTCAGTTTTAGGTATTTCTCAGGTAGTATAGAGCGTATTTAGCTAGTTATAGGTTACATTCAGTCAGTTTTAGGTATTACTCAGCTATATTAGAGCGTATTTAGCTAGATATATGTTACATTCAGTCCGTTTTAGGTATTACTCAGCTAGTTTAGGGCATGTTAAGCTAGTTATAGGTTACATTCTGTCAGTTTTAGTTATTACTCAGCTAGTTTAGAGCAAATTTAGCTAGATATTGGTTATTTTCATTCAGTTTTAGGTATTTCTCAGCTAGTTTAGAGCTTATTTAACTAGATATAGGTTACATTCAGTCAGTTTTAGGTATTACTCAACTAGTTTAGAGCATATTTAGATAGTTATAGGTTACATTTAGCTAGTTTTAGGTATTACTCAGCTAGTTTAGAGCGTATTTATCTAGTTATAGGTTACATTAAGCTATTTTTAGGTACTACTCAGCTAGTTTAGAATATATTTAGCTAGATATAGGTTACATTCAGTCAGTTTGAGGTATATCTCAGCTAGTTTCGAGCGTATTAACTTGATATAAGTTACATTCAGTCCGTTTTAGGTATTACTCAGCTAGTTTGGAGCATATTTAGATAGATGTAGGTTACATTCAGTAAATTTTAGGTATTACTCAGCTAGTTTAAAGCATATTTATCTAGATATAGGTTACATTCAGTAAGTTTTAGGTATTACTCAGCTTGTTTAGAGCATATTTAGCTAGATATAGATTACATTCAGTCAGTTTTAGGTATTTCTAGGCTAGTATAGAGCATATTTAGCTAGATATAGGTTACATTCGGCTAGTCTTAGATATTACTCAGCTAGTTTAGAACATATTTAGCTAATTATAGGTTACATTCAGCTAGTTTTAGGGTTTACTCAGCTAGTTTTAGAGTATATTTTCTAGATATAGGTTACATTCAGTCAGTTTTAGGTATTACTCAGCTAGTTTAGAGCATATTTAGCTAGATATTGGTTACATTCAGTCAGTTTTAGGTATTACTCAGCTAGTTTAGAGCGTATTTAGCTAGATATATGTTACATTCAGTCAGTTTTAGGTATTACTCAGCTAATTTAGGGCATGCTAAGCTAGTTATAGGTAACATTCTGACAGTTTTAGTTATTACGCAGCTAGTTTAGAGCATTTTTAGCCAGATATAGGTTACATTCAGTCAGTTTTAGGTATTTCTCAGGTAGTATAGAGCGTATTTAGCTAGTTATAGGTTACATTCAGTCAGTTTTAGGTATTACTCAGCTAGTTTAGAGCGTATTTAGCTAGATATATGTTACATTCAGTCAGTTTTAGGTATTACTCAGCTAATTTAGGGCATGTTAAGCTAGTTATAGGTAACATTCTGACAGTTTTAGTTATTTCGCAGCTAGTTTAGAGCAAATTTAGCTAGATATTGGTTACATTCATTCAGTTTTAGGTATTACTCAGCTAGTTTACTGCCTATTTAGCTAGATATAGGATACATTCAGTCAGTTTTAGGTATTACTCAGCTAGTTTAGAGCATATTTATCTAGATATAGGTTACATTCAGTAAGTTTTAGGTATTACTCAGCTAGTTTAGAGCCTATTTAACTAGATATAGATAACATTCAATCAGTTTTAGGTATTTCTAGGCTAGTATAGAGCATATTTAGCTAGATATAGGTTACATTCGGCTAGTTTTAGATATTACTCAGCTAGTTTAGAGCATATTAAGCTAGTTATAGGTTACATTCAGTTAGTTTTAGGGATTACTCAGCTAGTTTTAGAGCATATTTACTAGATATAAGTTACATTCAGTCAGTTTTAGGTATACTCAGCTAGTTTAGAGCATATTTAGCTAGATATAGGTTACATTCAGCTAGTTTTAGGGTTTACTCAGCTAGTTTAAAGCATATTTAGCTAGATATAATTTACATTCAGTCAGTTTTAGGTATTACTCAGCTAGTTTAGAGCATATTTAACTAGTTATAGGTAACATTCGGCTAGTATTAGGTATTACTCAGCTTGTTTAGAGCTTATTTAGCTAGATATAGGTAACATTCGGCTAGTTTTAGGTATTACTCAGCTAGTTTAGAGCATATTAACTAGTTATAGGTTACATTCAGTCAGTTATAGGTTTTACTCAGCTAGTTTATAGCATATTTAGTTAGATTTAGGTTACATTCAGTCGGCTTTAGGTATTAGTCAACTAGTTTAGAGCATATTTAGCTAGTTATTGGTTTCATTCGGCTAGTATTAGGTATTACTCATTTAGTTTAGAGCATATTTAGTTAGATATAGGTTACGTTCAGCTAGTTTTAGCTCTTACTCAGCTAGTTTAGAGCATATTTAGCTAGTTATAGGTTACATTCAGTCAGTTTTAGGATTAACTCAGTTAGTTTAGAGCATATTTAGCTAGATATAGGTTACATTTAGTCAGTTTTAGGCATTACTCAGCTAGTTTAGTGCATATTTAGCTAGATATAGCTTACATTCAGTCAGTTTTAGGTATTACCAAGCTAGTTTAGAGCATATTTAGCTAGATATAGGTTACATTCAGTCAGCTATAGGTATTACTACGCTAGTTTAGAGCATATTTATCTAGATATAGGTTACATTCAGTCAGATTTAGGTATTACTCAGGTAATTTAGAGCAAATTTAGCTAGTTATAGGTTACATTCCGTCAGTTTTAGGTGTTACTCAGCTAGTTTAGGGCATGTTAAGCTATTTATGGGTTACATTCAGTCAGTCTTAGGTATTACTCAGCTAGTTTAGAGCATATTTAGCCAGATATAGGTTACATTCAGTCAGTTTTAGGTATTTCTCAGGTAGTATAGAGCGTATTTAACTAGTTATAGGTTACATTCAGTCAGTTTTAGGATTTACTCAGCCAGTTTAGAGCATATTTAGTTAGATATAGGTTACATTCAGCTAGTTTTAGCTCTTTCTCAGCTAGTTTAGTGCATATTTAGCTAGTTATAGATACATTCATTCAGTTTTAGGATTTACTCAGCTAGTTTAGAGCATATTTAGCTAGATATAGGTTACATTCAGTCAGTTTTAGGTATTACTCAGCTAGTTTAGAGCATATTTAGCTAGATATAGGTTGCATTCAGTCAGTTTTAGGTATTACCAAGCTAGTTTAGAGCATATTTAGCTAGATATAGGTTACATTCAGTCAGTTATAGGTATTACTACGCTAGTTTAGAGCATATTTAGCTAGATAAAGGTTACATTCCATCAGATTTAGATATTACTCAGGTAATTTAGAGCATATTTAGCTAGTTATAGGTTGCATTCTGTCAGTTTAAGGTGTTACTCAGCTAGGTTAGGGCATGTGAAGCTAGTTATAGGTTACATTCGGCTAGTTTTAGGTATTACTCAGCTAGATTAGAGCATATTTAGCTAGATATAGGTAACATTCAGTCAGTTTTAGGTATTACTCAGCTAGTTTAAAGCATATTTAGCTAGATATAGGTTACATTCTGTCGGTTTTAGGTATTACTCAGCTAGTTTAGAGCATATTTAGCTAGATATTGGTTACATTCAGTTTGTTTTAGGGTTTACCCAGCTAGTTTAGAGCGTATTTAGCTAGATATAGGTTACATTCAGTCAGTTTTAGGTATTACTCAGCTAGTTTAGGGCATGTTAAGCTAGTTATAGCTTACATTCAGTCAGTTTTAGGTATTACTCAGCTAGTTAAGAGCATATTTAGCCAGATATAGGTTACATTCAGTCAGTTTTAGGTATTTCTCAGGTAGTATAGAGCGTATTTAGCTAGTTATAGGTTACATTCAGTCAGTTTTAGGTATTACTCAGCAAGATTAGAACGTATTTAGCTAGATATATGTTACATTCAGTCAGTTTTAGGAATTACTCAGCTAGTTTAGGGCATGTTAAGCTAGTTATAGCTTACATTCAGTCAGTTTTAGGTATTACTCAGCTAGTTAAGAGCATATTTAGCCAGTTATAGGTTACATTCAGTCAGTTTTAGGTATTTCTCAGGTAGTATAGAGCGTATTTAGCTAGATATAGGTTACATTCAGTCATTTTGAGGTATTTCTCAGCTAGTTTCGAGCGTATTAACTTGATATAAGTTACATTCACTCCGTTTTAGGTATTACTCAGCTAGTTTGGAGCATATTTTGATAGATATCGGTTAAATTCAGTAAATTTTAGGTATTACTCAGCTAGTTTAAAGCATATTTATCTAGATATAAGTTACATTCAGTAAGTTTTAGGTATTACTCAGCTCGTTTAGAGCATATTTAGCTAGATATAGATTACATTCAGTCAGTTTTAGGTATTTCTAGGCTAGTATAGAGCATATTTAGCTAGATATAGGTTACATTCGGCTAGTCTTAGATATTACTCAGCTAGTTTAGAACATATTTAGCTAGATATAGGTTACATTCAGTCAGTTTTAGGTATTCCACAGCTAGTTTAGAGCATATTTAGCTAGATATTGATTACATTCAGTTAGTTTTAGGGTTTACTCAGCTAGTTTAGAGCGTATTTATCTAGATATAGGTTACATTCAGTCAGTTTTAGGTATTACTCAGCTAGTTTAGGGCATGTTAAGCTAGTGATAGGTTACATTCAGTCAGTTCTAGGTATTACTCAGCTAGTTTAGAGCATTTTTAGCCAGATATAGGTTACATTTAGTCAGTTTTAGGTATTTCTCAGGTAGTATAGAGCGTATTTAGCTAGTTATAGGTTACATTCAGTCAGTTTTAGGTATTACTCAGCTAGTTTAGAGCGTATTTAACTAGATATATGTTACATTCAGTCAGTTTTAGGTATTACTCAGCTAATTTAGGGCATGTTAAGCTAGTTATAGGTAACATTCTGACAGTTTTAGTTATTACTCAGCTAGTTTAGAGTAAATTTAGCTAGATATTGGTTACATTCATTCAGTTTTAGGTATTTCTCAGCTAGTTTAGAGCGTATTTAGCTAGAGATAGGTTACATTCAGTCAGTTTTAGGTCTCAGCTAGTTTAGAGCGTATTTAACTAGATATGGGTTACATTCAGTCAGTTTTAGGTCTCAGCTAGTTTAGAGCATATTTAGCTAGTTATAGGTTACATTCAGCTAGTTTTAGGTATTACTCAGCATGTTTAGAGCGTATTTAGCTAGTTATAGGTTACATTAAGCTAGTTTTAGGTATTACTCAGCTAGTTTAGAGCATATTTAGCTAAATATAAGTTACTTTCAGTCAGTTTTAGGTATTTCTCAGCTAGTTTAGAGCGTATATAGCTAGATATAGGTTACATTCAGTCCGTTTTAGGTATTACTCAGCTAGTTCAGAACATATTTAGCTATATATAGGTTACATTCAGTCAGTTTTAGGTATTACTCAGCTAGTTTAGAGCCTATTTAGCTAGATATAGGTTACATTCAGTCAGTTTTAGGTATTACTCAGCTAGTTTAGGGCATGTTAAGCTAGTTATAGGTTACATTCAGTCAGTTTTATGTATTACTCAGCTAGTTTAGAGCATATTTAGCCAGATATAGGTTACATTCAGTCAGTTTTAGGTATTTCTCAGGTAGTATAGAGCGTATTTAGCTAGTTATAGGTTACATTCAGTCAGTTTTAGGTATTACTCAGCTATATTAGAGCGTATTTAGCTAGATATATGTTACATTCAGTCAGTTTTAGGTATTACTCAGCTAGTTTAGGGCATGTTAAGCTAGTTATAGGTTACATTCTGTCAGTTTTAGTTATTACTCAGCTAGTTTAGAGCAAATTAAGCTAGATATTGGTTATTTTCATTCAGTTTTAGGTATTTCTCAGCTAGTTTAGAGCTTATTTAACTAGATATAGGTTACATTCAGTCAGTTTTAGGTATTACTCAACTAGTTTAGAGCATATTTAGATAGTTATAGGTTACATTTAGCTAGTTTTAGGTATTACTCTGCTAGTTTAGAGCGTATTTATCTAGTTATAGGTTACATTAAGCTATTTTTAGGTACTACTCAGCTAGTTTAGAATATATTAACTAGATATAGGTTACATTCAGTCAGTTTGAGGTATTTCTCAGCTAGTTTCGAGCGTATTAACTTGATATAAGTTACATTCAGTCCGTTTTAGGTATTACTCAGCTAGTTTGGAGCATATTTAGATAGATGTAGGTTACATTCAGTAAATTTTAGGTATTACTCAGCTAGTGTAAAGCATATTTATCTAGATATAGGTTACATTCAGTACGTTTTAGGTATTTCTCAGCTGGTTTAGAGCATATTTAGCTAGATATAGATTACATTCAGTCAGTTTCAGGTATTTCTAGGCTAGTATAGAGCATATTTAGCTAGATATAGGTTACATTCGGCTAGTCTTAGATATTACTCAGCTAATTTAGAACATATTTAGCTAATTATAGGTTACATTCAGCTAGTTTTATGGTTTACTCAGCTAGTTTTAGAGCATATTTTCTAGATATAGGTTACATTCAGTCAGTTTTAGGTATTACTCAGCTAGTTTAGAGCATATTTAGCTAGATATTGGTTACATTCAGTCAGTTTTAGGTATTACTCAGCTAGTTTCGAGCGTATTTAGCTAGATATATGTTACATTCAGTCAGTTTTAGGTATTACTCAGCTAATTTAGGGCATGTTAAGCTAGTTATAGTTAACATTCTGACAGTTTTAGTTATTACGCAGCTAGTTTAGAGCATTTTTAGCCAGATATAGGTTACATTCAGTCAGTTTTAGGTATTTCTCAGGTAGTATAGAGCGTATTTAGCTAGTTATAGGTTACATTCAGTCAGTTTTAGGTATTACTCAGCTAGTTTAGAGCGTATTTAGCTAGATATATGTTACATTCAGTCAGTTTTAGGTATTACTCAGCTAATTTAGGGCATGTTAAGCTAGTTATAGGTAACATTCTGACAGTTTTAGTTATTACGCAGCTAGTTTAGAGCAAATTTAGCTAGATATTGGTTACATTCATTCAGTTTTAGGTATTTCTCAGCTAGTTTAGAGCATATTAACTAGATATAGGTTACATTCAGTCAGTTTTAGGTCTCAGCTAGTTTAGAGCGTATTTAACTAGATATAGGTTACATTCAGTCAGTTTTAGGTCTCAGCTAGTTCAGAGCATATTTAGCTAGTTATAGGTTACATTCAGCTAGTTTTAGGTATTACTCAGCAAGTTTAGAACGTATTTAGCTAGTTATAGGTTACATTAAGCTAGTTTTAGGTATTACTCAGCTAGTTTAGAGCATATTTAGCTAAATATAAGTTACTTTCAATCAGTTTTAGGTATTTCTCAGCTAGTTTAGAGCAAATATAGCTAGATATAGGTTACATTCAGTCCGTTTTAGGTATTACTCAGCTAGTTCAGAACATATTTAGCTATATATAGGTTGGATTCAGTCAGTTTTAGGGTATTACTCAGCTAGTTTACTGCCTATTTATCTAGATATAGGTTACATTCAGTCAGTTTTATGTATTACTCAGCTAGTTTAGAGCATATTTAGCCAGATATAGGTTACATTCAGTCAGTTTTAGGTATTTCTCAGGTAGTATAGAGCGTATTTAGCTAGTTATAGGTTACATTCAGTCAGTTTTAGGTATTACTCAGCTATATTAGAGCGTATTTAGCTAGATATATGTTACATTCAGTCAGTTTTAGGTATTACTCAGCTAGTTTAGGGCATGTTAAGCTAGTTATAGGTTACTTTCTCTCAGTTTTAGTTATTACTCAGCTAGTTTAGAGCAAATTTAGCTAGATATTGGTTATTTTCATTCAGTTTTAGGTATTTCTCAGCTAGTTTAGAGCTTATTTAACTAGATATAGGTTACATTCAGTCAGTTTTAGGTATTACTCAACTAGTTTAGAGCATATTTAGATAGTTATAGGTTACATTTAGCTAGTTTTAGGTATTACTCAGCTAGTTTAGAGCGTATTTATCTAGTTATAGGTTACATTAAGCTATTTTTAGGTACTACTCAGCTAGTTTAGAATATATTTAGCTAGATATAGGTTACATTCAGTCAGTTTGAGGTATTTCTCAGCTAGTTTCGAGCGTTTTAACTTGATATAAGTTACATTCAGTCCGTTTTAGGTATTACTCAGCTAGTTTGGAGCATATTTAGATAGATGTAGGTTACATTCAGTAAATTTTAGGTATTACTCAGCTAGTTTAAAGCATATTTATCTAGATATAGGTTACATTCAGTAAGTTTTAGGTATTACTCAGCTTGTTTAGAGCATATTTAGCTAGATATAGATTACATTCAGTCAGTTTTAGGTATTTCTAGGCTAGTATAGAGCATATTTAGCTAGATATAGGTTACATTCGGCTGTCTTAGATATTACTCAGCTAGTTTAGAACATATTTAGCTAATTATAGGTTACATTCAGCTAGTTTTAAGGTTTACTCAGCTAGTTTTAGAGCATATTTTCTAGATATAGGTTACATTCAGTCAGTTTTAGGTATTACTCAGCTTGTTTAGAGCATATTTAGCTAGATATTGGTTACATTGAGTCAGTTTTAGGTATTACTCAGCTAGTTTAGAGCGTATTTAGCTAGATATATGTTACATTCAGTCAGTTTTAGGTATTACTCAGCTAATTTAGGGCATGCTAAGCTAGTTATAGGTAACATTCTGACAGTTTTAGTTATTACGCAGCTAGTTTAGAGCATTTTTAGCCGGATATAGGTTACATTCAGTCAGTTTTAGGTATTTCTCAGGTAGTATAGAGCGTATTTAGCTAGTTATAGGTTACATTCAGTCAGTTTTAGGTATTACTCAGCTAGTTTAGAGCGTATTTAGCTAGATATATGTTACATTCAGTCAGTTTTAGGTATTACTCAGCTAATTTAGGGCATGTTAAGCTAGTTATAGGTAACATTCTGATAGTTTTAGTTATTACGCAGCTAGTTTAGAGCAAATTTAGCTAGATATTGGTTACATTCATTCAGTTTTAGGTATTTCTCAGCTAGTTTAGAGCGTATTTAGCTAGAGATAGGTTACATTCAGTCAGTTTTAGGTCTTAGCTAGTTTAGAGCGTATTTAACTAGATATAGGTTACATTCAGTCAGTTTTAGGTCTCAGCTAGTTCAGAGCATATTTAGCTAGTTATAGGTTACATTCAGCTAGTTTTAGGTATTACTCAGCAAGTTTAGAACGTATTTAGCTAGTTATAGGTTACATTAAGCTAGTTTTAGGTATTACTCAGCTAGTTTAGAGCATATTTAGCTAAATATAAGTTACTTTCAGTCAGTTTTAGGTATTTCTCAGCTAGTTTAGAGCGTATAAAGCTAGATATAGGTTACATTCAGTCCGTTTTAGGTATTACTCAGCTAGTTCAGAACATATTTAGCTATATATAGGTTACATTCAGTCAGTTTTAGGGTATTACTCAGCTAGTTTACTGCCTATTTAGCTAGATATAGGTTACATTCAGTCAGTTTTAGGTATTACTCAGCTAGTTTAGAGCATATTTATCTAGATATAGGTTACATTCAGTAAGTTTTAGGTATTACTCAGCTAGTTTAGAGCCTATTTAACTAGATATAGATAACATTCAATCAGTTTTAGGTATTTCTAGGCTAGTATAGAGCATATTTAGCTAGATATAGGTTACATTCGGCTAGTTTTAGATATTACTCAGCTAGTTTAGAGCATATTAAGCTAGTTAAAGGTTACATTCAGTTAGTTTTAGGGATTACTCAGCTAGTTTTAGAGCATATTTACTAGATATAAGTTACATTCAGTCAGTTTTAGGTATTACTCAGCTAGTTTAGAGCATATTTAGCTAGATATAGGTTACATTCAGCTAGTTTTAGGGTTTACTCAGCTAGTTTAAAGCATATTTAGCTAGATATAATTTACATTCAGTCAGTTTTAGGTATTACTCAGCTAGTTTAGAGCATATTTAACTAGTTATAGGTAACATTCGGCTAGTATTAGGTATTACTCAGCTTGTTTAGAGCATATTTAGCTAGATATAGGTAACATTCGGCTAGTTTTAGGTATTACTCAGCTAGTTTAGAGCATATTAACTAGTTATAGGTTACATTCAGTCAGTTATAGGTTTTACTCAGCTAGTTTATAGCATATTTAGCTAGATATAGGTTACATTCAGTCGGCTTTAGGTATTAGTCAACTAGTTTAGAGCATATTTAGCTAGTTATTGGTTTCATTCGGCTAGTATTAGGTATTACTCATTTAGTTTAGAGCATATTTAGTTAGATATAGGTTACGTTCAGCTAGTTTTAGCTCTTACTCAGCTAGTTTAGAGCATATTTAGCTAGTTATAGGTTACATTCAGTCAGTTTTAGGATTAACTCAGTTAGTTTAGAGCATATTTAGCTAGATATAGGTTACATTCAGTCAGTTTTAGGTATTACTCAGCAAGATTAGAACGTATTTAGCTAGATATATGTTACATTCAGTCAGTTTTAGGAATTACTCAGCTAGTTTAGGGCATGTTAAGCTAGTTATAGCTTACATTCAGTCAGTTTTAGGTATTACTCAGCAAGATTAGAACGTATTTAGCTAGATATATGTTACATTCAGTCAGTTTTAGGAATTACTCAGCTAGTTTAGGGCATGTTAAGCTAGTTATAGCTTACATTCAGTCAGTTTTAGGTATTACTCAGCTAGTTAAGAGCATATTTAGCCAGATATAGGTTACATTCAGTCAGTTTTAGGTATTTCTAGGCTAGTATAGAGCATATTTAGCTAGATATAGGTTACATTCGGCTAGTCTTAGATATTACTCAGCTAGTTTAGAACATATTTAGCTAGATATAGGTTACATTCAGTCAGTTTTAGGTATTCCACAGCTAGTTTAGAGCATATTTAGCTAGATATTGATTACATTCAGTTAGTTTTAGGGTTTACTCAGCTAGTTTAGAGCGTATTTATCTAGATATAGGTTACATTCAGTCAGTTTTAGGTATTACTCAGCTAGTTTAGGGCATGTTAAGCTAGTGATAGGTTACATTCAGTCAGTTCTAGGTATTACTCAGCTAGTTTAGAGCATTTTTAGCCAGATATAGGTTACATTCAGTCAGTTTTAGGTATTTCTCAGGTAGTATAGAGCGTATTTAGCTAGTTATAGGTTACATTCAGTCAGTTTTAGGTATTACTCAGCTAGTTTAGAGCGTATTTAACTAGATATATGTTACATTCAGTCAGTTTTAGGTATTACTCAGCTAATTTAGGGCATGTTAAGCTAGTTATAGGTAACATTCTGACAGTTTTAGTTATTACTCAGCTAGTTTAGAGTAAATTTAGCTAGATATTGGTTACATTCATTCAGTTTTAGGTATTTCTCAGCTAGTTTAGAGCGTATTTAGCTAGAGATAGGTTACATTCAGTCAGTTTTAGGTCTCAGCTAGTTTAGAGCGTATTTAACTAGATATGGGTTACATTCAGTCAGTTTTAGGTCTCAGCTAGTTTAGAGCATATTTAGCTAGTTATAGGTTACATTCAGCTAGTTTTAGGTATTACTCAGCAAGTTTAGAGCGTATTTAGCTAGTTATAGGTTACATTAAGCTAGTTTTAGGTATTACTCAGCTAGATTAGAGCATATTTAGCTAAATATAAGTTACTTTCAGTCAGTTTTAGGTATTTCTCAGCTAGTTTAGAGCGTATATAGCTAGATATAGGTTACATTCAGTCCGTTTTAGGTATTACTCAGCTAGTTCAGAACATATTTAGCTATATATAGGTTACATTCAGTCAGTTTTAGGTATTACTCAGCTAGTTTAGAGCCTATTTAGCTAGATATAGGTTACATTCAGTCAGTTTTAGGTATTACTCAGCTATATTAGAGCTTATTTAGCTAGATATATGTTACATTCAGTCAGTTTTAGGTATTACTCAGCTAGTTTAGGGCATGTTAAGCTAGTTATAGGTTACATTCTGTCAGTTTTAGTTATTACTCAGCTAGTTTAGAGCAAATTTAGCTAGATATTGGTTATTTTCATTCAGTTTTAGGTATTTCTCAGCTAGTTTAGAGCTTATTTAACTAGATATAGGTTACATTCAGTCAGTTTTAGGTATTACTCAACTAGTTTAGAGCATATTTAGATAGTTATAGGTTACATTTAGCTAGTTTTAGGTATTACTCTGCTAGTTTAGAGCGTATTTATCTAGTTATAGGTTACATTAAGCTATTTTTAGGTACTACTCAGCTAGTTTAGAATATATTAACTAGATATAGATTACATTCAGTCAGTTTGAGGTATTTCTCAGCTAGTTTCGAGCGTATTAACTTGATATAAGTTACATTCAGTCCGTTTTAGGTATTACTCAGCTAGTTTGGAGCATATTTAGATAGATGTAGGTTACATTCAGTAAATTTTAGGTATTACTCAGCTAGTTTAAAGCATATTTATCTAGATATAGGTTACATTCAGTACGTTTTAGGTATTACTCAGCTGGTTTAGAGCATATTTAGCTAGATATAGATTACATTCAGTCAGTTTCAGGTATTTCTAGGCTAGTATAGAGCATATTTAGCTAGATATAGGTTACATTCGGCTAGTCTTAGATATTACTCAGCTAATTTAGAACATATTTAGCTAATTATAGGTTACATTCAGCTAGTTTTATGGTTTACTCAGCTAGTTTTAGAGCATATTTTCTAGATATAGGTTACATTCAGTCAGTTTTAGGTATTACTCAGCTAGTTTAGAGCATATTTAGCTAGATATTGGTTACATTCAGTCAGTTTTAGGTATTACTCAGCTAGTTTCGAGCGTATTTAGCTAGATATATGTTACATTCAGTCAGTTTTAGATATTACTCAGCTAATTTAGGGCATGTTAAGCTAGTTATAGTTAACATTCTGACAGTTTTAGTTATTACGCAGCTAGTTTAGAGCATTTTTAGCCAGATATAGGTTACATTCAGTCAGTTTTAGGTATTTCTCAGGTAGTATAGAGCGTATTTAGCTAGTTATAGGTTACATTCAGTCAGTTTTAGGTATTACTCAGCTAGTTTAGAGCGTATTTAGCTAGATATATGTTACATTCAGTCAGTTTTAGGTATTACTCAGCTAATTTAGGGCATGTTAAGCTAGTTATAGGTAACATTCTGACAGTTTTAGTTATTACGCAGCTAGTTTAGAGCAAATTTAGCTAGATATTGGTTACATTCATTCAGTTTTAGGTATTTCTCAGCTAGTTTAGAGCATATTAACTAGATATAGGTTACATTCAGTCAGTTTTAGGTCTCAGCTAGTTTAGAGCGTATTTAACTAGATATAGGTTACATTCAGTCAGTTTTAGGTCTCAGCTAGTTCAGAGCATATTTAGCTAGTTATAGGTTACATTCAGCTAGTTTTAGGTATTACTCAGCAAGTTTAGAACGTATTTAGCTAGTTATAGGTTACATTAAGCTAGTTTTAGGTATTACTCAGCTAGTTTAGAGCATATTTAGCTAAATATAAGTTACTTTCAATCAGTTTTAGGTATTTCTCAGCTAGTTTAGAGCAAATATAGCTAGATATAGGTTACATTCAGTCCGTTTTAGGTATTACTCAGCTAGTTCAGAACATATTTAGCTATATATAGGTTGGATTCAGTCAGTTTTAGGGTATTACTCAGCTAGTTTACTGCCTATTTATCTAGATATAGGTTACATTCAGTCAGTTTTATGTATTACTCAGCTAGTTTAGAGCATATTTAGCCAGATATAGGTTACATTCAGTCAGTTTTAGGTATTTCTCAGGTAGTATAGAGCGTATTTAGCTAGTTATAGGTTACATTCAGTCAGTTTTAGGTATTACTCAGCTATATTAGAGCGTATTTAGCTAGATATATGTTACATTCAGTCAGTTTTAGGTATTACTCAGCTAGTTTAGGGCATGTTAAGCTAGTTATAGGTTACATTCTCTCAGTTTTAGTTATTACTCAGCTAGTTTAGAGCAAATTTAGCTAGATATTGGTTATTTTCATTCAGTTTTAGGTATTTCTCAGCTAGTTTAGAGCTTATTTAACTAGATATAGGTTACATTCAGTCAGTTTTAGGTATTACTCAACTAGTTTAGAGCATATTTAGATAGTTATAGGTTACATTTAGCTAGTTTTAGGTATTACTCAGCTAGTTTAGAGCGTATTTATCTAGTTATAGGTTACATTAAGCTATTTTTAGGTACTACTCAGCTAGTTTAGAATATATTTAGCTAGATATAGGTTACATTCAGTCAGTTTGAGGTATTTCTCAGCTAGTTTCGAGCGTTTTAACTTGATATAAGTTACATTCAGTCCGTTTTAGGTATTACTCAGCTAGTTTGGAGCATATTTAGATAGATGTAGGTTACATTCAGTAAATTTTAGGTATTACTCAGCTAGTTTAAAGCATATTTATCTAGATATAGGTTACATTCAGTAAGTTTTAGGTATTACTCAGCTTGTTTAGAGCATATTTAGCTAGATATAGATTACATTCAGTCAGTTTTAGGTATTTCTAGGCTAGTATAGAGCATATTTAGCTAGATATAGGTTACATTCGGCTGTCTTAGATATTACTCAGCTAGTTTAGAACATATTTAGCTAATTATAGGTTACATTCAGCTAGTTTTAAGGTTTACTCAGCTAGTTTTAGAGCATATTTTCTAGATATAGGTTACATTCAGTCAGTTTTAGGTATTACTCAGCTTGTTTAGAGCATATTTAGCTAGATATTGGTTACATTGAGTCAGTTTTAGGTATTACTCAGCTAGTTTAGAGCGTATTTAGCTAGATATATGTTACATTCAGTCAGTTTTAGGTATTACTCAGCTAATTTAGGGCATGCTAAGCTAGTTATAGGTAACATTCTGACAGTTTTAGTTATTACGCAGCTAGTTTAGAGCATTTTTAGCCAGATATAGGTTACATTCAGTCAGTTTTAGGTATTTCTCAGGTAGTATAGAGCGTATTTAGCTAGTTATAGGTTACATTCAGTCAGTTTTAGGTATTACTCAGCTAGTTTAGAGCGTATTTAGCTAGATATATGTTACATTCAGTCAGTTTTAGGTATTACTCAGCTAATTTAGGGCATGTTAAGCTAGTTATAGGTAACATTCTGATAGTTTTAGTTATTACGCAGCTAGTTTAGAGCAAATTTAGCTAGATATTGGTTACATTCATTCAGTTTTAGGTATTTCTCAGCTAGTTTAGAGCGTATTTAGCTAGAGATAGGTTACATTCAGTCAGTTTTAGGTCTCAGCTAGTTTAGAGCGTATTTAACTAGATATAGGTTACATTCAGTCAGTTTTAGGTCTCAGCTAGTTCAGAGCATATTTAGCTAGTTATAGGTTACATTCAGCTAGTTTTAGGTATTACTCAGCAAGTTTAGAACGTATTTAGCTAGTTATAGGTTACATTAAGCTAGTTTTAGGTATTACTCAGCTAGTTTAGAGCATATTTAGCTAAATATAAGTTACTTTCAGTCAGTTTTAGGTATTTCTCAGCTAGTTTAGAGCGTATAAAGCTAGATATAGGTTACATTCAGTCCGTTTTAGGTATTACTCAGCTAGTTCAGAACATATTTAGCTATATATAGGTTACATTCAGTCAGTTTTAGGGTATTACTCAGCTAGTTTACTGCCTATTTAGCTAGATATAGGTTACATTCAGTCAGTTTTAGGTATTACTCAGCTAGTTTAGAGCATATTTATCTAGATATAGGTTACATTCAGTAAGTTTTAGGTATTACTCAGCTAGTTTAGAGCCTATTTAACTAGATATAGATAACATTCAATCAGTTTTAGGTATTTCTAGGCTAGTATAGAGCATATTTAGCTAGATATAGGTTACATTCGGCTAGTTTTAGATATTACTCAGCTAGTTTAGAGCATATTAAGCTAGTTAAAGGTTACATTCAGTTAGTTTTAGGGATTACTCAGCTAGTTTTAGAGCATATTTACTAGATATAAGTTACATTCAGTCAGTTTTAGGTATTACTCAGCTAGTTTAGAGCATATTTAGCTAGATATAGGTTACATTCAGCTAGTTTTAGGGTTTACTCAGCTAGTTTAAAGCATATTTAGCTAGATATAATTTACATTCAGTCAGTTTTAGGTATTACTCAGCTAGTTTAGAGCATATTTAACTAGTTATAGGTAACATTCGGCTAGTATTAGGTATTACTCAGCTTGTTTAGAGCATATTTAGCTAGATATAGGTAACATTCGGCTAGTTTTAGGTATTACTCAGCTAGTTTAGAGCATATTAACTAGTTATAGGTTACATTCAGTCAGTTATAGGTTTTACTCAGCTAGTTTATAGCATATTTAGCTAGATATAGGTTACATTCAGTCGGCTTTAGGTATTAGTCAACTAGTTTAGAGCATATTTAGCTAATTATTGGTTTCATTCGGCTAGTATTAGGTATTACTCATTTAGTTTAGAGCATATTTAGTTAGATATAGGTTACGTTCAGCTAGTTTTAGCTCTTACTCAGCTAGTTTAGAGCATATTTAGCTAGTTATAGGTTACATTCAGTCAGTTTTAGGATTAACTCAGTTAGTTTAGAGCATATTTAGCTAGATATAGGTTACATTCAGTCAGTTTTAGGTATTACTCAGCTAGTTTAGTGCATATTTAGCTAGATATAGGTTACATTCAGTCAGTTTTAGGTATTACCAAGCTAGTTTAGAGCATATTTAGCTAGATATAGGTTACATTCAGTCAGCTATAGGTATTACTACGCTCGTTTAGAGCATATTTATCTAGATATAGGTTACATTCAGTCAGATTTAGGTATTACTCAGGTAATTTAGAGCAAATTTAGCTAGTTATAGGTTACATTCCGTCAGTTTTAGGTGTTACTCAGCTAGTTTAGGACATGTTAAGCTATTTATGGGTTACATTCAGTCAGTCTTAGGTATTACTCAGCTAGTTTAGAGCATATTTAGCCAGATATAGGTTACATTCAGTCAGTTTTAGGTATTTCTCAGGTAGTATAGAGCGTATTTAACTAGTTATAGGTTACATTCAGTCAGTTTTAGGATTTACTCAGCCAATTTAGAGCATATTTAGTTAGATATAGGTTACATTCAGCTAGTTTTAGCTCTTTCTCAGTTAGTTTAGTGCATATTTAGCTAGTTATAGATACATTCATTCAGTTTTAGGATTTACTCAGCTAGTTTAGAGCATATTTAGCTAGATATAGGTTACATTCAGTCAGTTTTAGGTATTACTCAGCTAGTTTAGAGCAAATTTAGCTAGATATTGGTTACATTCATTCAGTTTTAGGTATTTCTCAGCTAGTTTAGAGCGTATTTAGCTAGAGATAGGTTACATTCAGTCAGTTTTAGGTCTCAGCTAGTTTAGAGCGTATTTAACTAGATATAGGTTACATTCAGTCAGTTTTAGGTCTCAGCTAGTTCAGAGCATATTTAGCTAGTTATAGGTTACATTCAGCTAGTTTTAGGTATTACTCAGCAAGTTTAGAACGTATTTAGCTAGTTATAGGTTACATTAAGCTAGTTTTAGGTATTACTCAGCTAATTTAGAGCATATTTAGCTAAATATAAGTTACTTTCAGTCAGTTTTAGGTATTTCTCTGCTAGTTTAGATCGTATAAAGCTAGATATAGGTTACATTCAGTCCGTTTTAGGTATTACTCAGCTAGTTCAGAACATATTTAGCTATATATAGGTTACATTCAGTCAGTTTTAGGGTATTACTCAGCTAGTTTACTGCCTATTTAGCTAGATATAGGTTACATTCAGTCAGTTTTAGGTATTACTCAGCTAGTTTAGAGCATATTTATCTAGATATAGGTTACATTCAGTAAGTTTTAGGTATTACTCAGCTAGTTTAGAGCCTATTTAACTAGATATAGATAACATTCAATCAGTTTTAGGTATTTCTAGGCTAGTATAGAGCATATTTAGCTAGATATAGGTTACATTCGGCTAGTTTTAGATATTACTCAGCTAGTTTAGAGCATATTAAGCTAGTTAATGGTTACATTCAGTTAGTTTTAGGGATTACTCAGCTAGTTTTAGAGCATATTTACTAGATATAAGTTACATTCAGTCAGTTTTAGGTATTTCTCAGCTAGTTTAGAGCATATTTAGCTAGATATAGGTTACATTCAGCTAGTTTTAGGGTTTACTCAGCTAGTTTAAAGCATATTTAGCTAGATATAATTTACATTCAGTCAGTTTTAGGTATTACTCAGCTAGTTTAGAGCATATTTAACTAGTTATAGGTAACATTCGGCTAGTATTAGGTATTACTCAGCTTGTTTAGAGCATATTTAGCTAGATATAGGTAACATTCGGCTAGTTTTAGGTATTACTCAGCTAGTTTAGAGCATATTAACTAGTTATAGGTTACATTCAGTCAGTTATAGGTTTTACTCAGCTAGTTTATAGCATATTTAGCTAGATATAGGTTACATTCAGTCGGCTTTAGGTATTAGTCAACTAGTTTAGAGCATATTTAGCTAGTTATTGGTTTCATTCGGCTAGTATTAGGTATTACTCATTTAGTTTAGAGCATATTTAGTTAGATATAGGTTACGTTCAGCTAGTTTTAGCTCTTACTCAGCTAGTTTAGAGCATATTTAGCTAGATATAGGTTACATTCAGTCAGTTTTAGGTATTACTCAGCTAGTTTAGTGCATATTTAGCTAGATATAGGTTACATTCAGTCAGTTTTAGGTATTACCAAGCTAGTTTAGAGCATATTTAGCTAGATATAGGTTACATTCAGTCAGCTATAGGTATTACTACGCTAGTTTAGAGCATATTTATCTAGATATAGGTTACATTCAGTCAGATTTAGGTATTACTCAGGTAATTTAGAGCAAATTTAGCTAGTTATAGGTTACATTCCGTCAGTTTTAGGTGTTACTCAGCTAGTTTAGGACATGTTAAGCTATTTATGGGTTACATTCAGTCAGTCTTAGGTATTACTCAGCTAGTTTAGAGCATATTTAGCCAGATATAGGTTACATTCAGTCAGTTTTAGGTATTTCTCAGGTAGTATAGAGCGTATTTAACTAGTTATAGGTTACATTCAGTCAGTTTTAGGATTTACTCAGCCAATTTAGAGCATATTTAGTTAGATATAGGTTACATTCAGCTAGTTTTAGCTCTTTCTCAGCTAGTTTAGTGCATATTTAGCTAGTTATAGATACATTCATTCAGTTTTAGGATTTACTCAGCTAGTTTAGAGCATATTTAGCTAGATATAGGTTACATTCAGTCAGTTTTAGGTATTACTCAGCTAGTTTAGAGCATATTTAGCTAGATATAGGTTGCATTCAGTCAGTTTTAGGTATTACCAAGCTAGTTTAGAGCATATTTAGCTAGATATAGGTTACATTCAGTCAGTTATAGGTATTACTACGCTAGTTTAGAGCATATTTAGCTAGATAAAGGTTACATTCCATCAGATTTAGGTATTACTCAGAGTAGGTATAATAAGCCGAAGCTGGCGCAGGGGCTAATGTGCAAGATGGCTGCCACGCGCAACTCTCTTATGTTATTCTTATGGGAGGGAGAGTCATAGCTGGCGCAGGGGCTAATGTGCAAGATGGCTGCCATTCACAACGAGCTTAGGATTATGGTTGCTCTGAGCCAAGATATTATTTATATTTTGTACGAGGGTGAAAGAGGGGGGGGGGGGGGGGTTGTTCAACGTCTAGTGACTTAGCGCATGATGTTTTTTTTAATAGTCATTTTTTATTTTCATATTTCTCACACGGTTATTTACAATTTGCAATATTGTCGTTTTTTTATTTATTTCATTTTTCAAGTTTTGCACCTGATCAATATTCAAAAGTTGATTTTACATTTAACTGTTATCACTTTTTCAGCTCTCACACACATGGTGGGATATGCTTTACACACATACGTTAAGCCAACCAGGACGTTAAAATGGTAGAAACCGCCGTTAACAACACCGCAAGGGTTGTAGCCTTGTCTTACAGAGTTGTAGCCAGTACTCTACACCCCCTCTGTGAGGGGCTTAACATCAACCAGTCAAAGCTTGAGTATGTCATGAAGCTGATACTCCAGTAAGTTAACTATAAATGCTATACGTAAACTCTTATCACAGGTGTATCAACAAGGTTTGCAATCTTGAATGACGAATACACCTCAAAGGTCTACTCTCCCTTCGTAAAGGGCACCGCGCATTATAGTTAAGTTTAAAGAAGTATATGCTTTTGTGCCTCTCCTCTTTTCTCTGGGCTTGAGACCAGCACTAGGGCTTAAGCCTAGAGGCAGAGTTAACACACACACACAAACACACACACACAGGCGTACGGAGAAATTAATCTAGCACCAGAGGCCCTTAGATTAGATTTTTATTTATCCATTTGATCAATTACATGTATACAATACATTTTTTTTATATAGAACACGTCAAAAATTACAGAGAAATCAATCTTGTGCCATAAGCCTTTCATTCACTCACAGGCTTACAGAGAAATCAATCTCACGCTAGATACCTTTTCATTCACACACAGACTTATGGAAAAATTAATCTTATGCCAGAGGTCTTTTCAATTATAAGTACAAGACCTGAGAGTATGTGTGGAAGGTGACCACTTCCTTTCCACTCCTCATTCCACCACAACATCTGGTAGGTTCCATTGAACACAATGAAGTTTGGGAGACACTGTATTACTTTGTTGACTTGATATGTATAACTTAGTTATTTAAGTGTGGTCAACGGTTGTGTAATGACCATAAGCATGTGTAGCTATACCATCAGAGTCAATTACTCGTTTATCATCACGAGGACACAAAGCAATTTTGTTTAGTTTTACAGATGATATGTTATGTTGTTTAGATGCGATAATGTTCATCGGTATTCTTTTTACCTCGTTCTTCATGAGACAATCCTTATAATCTTGAAAACTTAAACAATTTTTGACAACACCTTTGCTAATACCTTTAATCTTTTTTATTTCTAGTCCATTAATGTTTAAAGCATACATTTTAGCTCTAAGTCCAGCAAATGCTTTAATAATACGTCCACAAGCCTCGTCTTTAAATTTTCCCAAAGTTTTCTTGTTTGATGAAGAGTAACATATGTGATTAGTAGGATAATCAGATGTGTCCAGGTGTTCTAAAAATTTCAACTTATCTTGATAAACATCTTGGGTGTTAACCAAATATATAAACGAGTCTGTGTCCATATACATGAGTTTAAGATTTTCGATCCCATAATAGGGTAGCAGGACATCATAGTGGTGTGAATACATAAGAGTTTTTGAAATATCCAGGATACACATTCCAATATATATAGGCTTATTGAATACAATGCTACGTTTAGCCATGTGGAATGCAGCTAGGTTAGGACCATAAATTGTTCTGTCGATAAATGTTGGTTTAGCGATTAGCTTTTCAGCTCTTTTGCTGTCAGTTACAAGACGTATATCTATTCTTTTACGAATATTTTCCATTGTTTTTCCAAAAATTGCATTGTTAAATAATTTGTAAAGATTTTTCTCAAAATCATTTTTAGCTTGTTTTCGAAGGTTGTTATTAAAATCTACGTATGCCTTTAGCCAAGGTCTCTGTTGAAACTTTAACACACGATGAATTTTTATCAATTTTAGTCCATGATTTAGAGCCTGTTTAAGTGACATGTAATGAACAACGTACCGCCTTCGATTTCCAAGATGAGGAATTAGTTTTTTGAGAGACGAATCCTTAGGTTGTATACACTCTGGTAGGAAAGGTAAATCGTTGTGTAAATCATGAAGGTTGGATGGATAATCGACATCAATGTCTAGAATGTATCCAACAGGATCGTCTTCCTTTAGCGTTTTTAGATCAATGGTATCTGGAGAAACCCACTGAAATCCACCGTAAGGAAGGGAGTGGCACATAGCCCACCCGTATTGGTTGTTGGCATCATCATAGGTAATAAACTGCGATGGTTTCTCGGAATCATATGTTTCCATGTATTTATTGTTAGCTTCAGCATACCTATGAGAAACCTGGCATATGCCTCCACGTATTCCAGACTCTATTAAAAGAATCTGATCGTAATCCTGTAGCAATTCCAGTTCAATGCCAGTGTAAAGGAGCATTGCCTCGAAACTTAAACCAGGTGAAGTAAAGAAGTGTGCGGCATCCACTCGATGTGTTTCTAATGTTTTGTTTCTAAATGTTTCAAAGCTGTCTGCAAGAAGGAGTACATCTGAAGTTAGGTAAAGGTCACTATATTCCCCTAGAGTTTTAATTTTGAACTGATTCCAGACATTTTCGGCATGTTCATAGTCTTCCTTACTAACATCTTCTTGACTTAATTTGTTAAAGAATGCTTCTTTTGGAGGTAAACACGTCTCACTTAACTTTTCCCAAGAATCAATGTAATCATAAGGAAATACACCTTTACGAGTCATGAGCGTTGCATTTTCTTTCCCAAAGTACTTGTCTGTTTCAGGGTATGATGTTAAGTTTGTAACTAAGCTTTCCAAACTACTAGGCATCAACCGAAACGTATCCACAAATCGAAGCTTAACATTTCCTACATATTTGGTGAAGGAGATGTAATTTTCTTGAGAGTTAGGGATAACGTCCACTCTCTCAGTAGTACATCCCAACTGTTTTACAATGAAATTTGCATCGTATCCACTCATATTATGTAGAAATACGGGAACAGGGTAACGTGTTTTACACCTCAAATTACAGTTATTATGAGCGCTTCCACGATATTCGCCTGTAATATGACAATGATCTCTAACTTTCCAGTCCTCTTTGGTAAATGTTTTATAGCATAAATAACAGGTTTCAGAAGATTGGAACTCAGCTTCTTGATCATGAGTTAAAGCCTTTGGAACATTTAAGCTGTAAAGGTGATCAATTTCATTAGCTATCGATATCAAACAGTCCATAAACTTTTCTGCAGCGTCAGATCCACGATAAATAAAAGGCTGGCTCGGAAGGTTTGTCTTTATATGTTCCACAGCTGGCGAGGGTTTAACATATACACCAAAGCTCATTGGAACATGGCTCTGGTATGGGACTGTATAACTTGCCTCAGGATTAGGTAGACATGTTTGGTATGGTAAAAGTATACTTTCAAAATCTGCGTAGATAACGTAAGGTATTCTAAGCATTTTTTCCACATTTAAGAACTTGAGAATTGGGTTTTTAATAGGCATTTCAACCCTAGCAATGTCATGCAGGACACACAAAGCTCTATGTTCTTTTAGTTTATCTATCCCTCGTTGACCATATTGATTATCAAAGTGAGTAAAACACCGTTTACACGTATATATCTTATGTCCATGGTGGGTGATCTGATGTCCTACTAGTTTATCAAAATCTTTGATAAAGACGTAGTGGTTCTGGCCAGATGATGAACTTAGCAGAAGAAGGTCGCGGTGGTCTTGTAGCTCTTGATCTACAACCTTTAGAGGAAACAGTTTGTTATCTTCTTCCAGTCCAAATACATTAATGGATATGTTGTTGGCTTTCTCAAATTTCGTAATGTCAGCTAGCGATGTAGGGAACGAAACGACTGAAAAATCATACTTCTTTTCCAGGTCCTTGTATTTACTAACGCGTTGAGCATCCTTTTTAACCAGTTTTGCTAAAATGGCATACATAAAACACCTTTCATCTTTCAAGTTTTGTGGATTAATGCAAGCTTTTTTCGCATTTACAGCTGCTGGTAAAGGAATATATGTGCTACCACGCAAGGGATTATACTTATTTATTTTCAATCGCACTCCTTCAACTGCTAGCAAAGCCCAATTACTGCCTTTTAGCTCGGATTCCTCCATTTCCATGGTTAACTTTTTAAATTGCGTTTCCAAGAAACTACTTAAATCTGTTTCCAAAAATATGGCCTGATTACGAGTTTTAAAAGCACGATCTGTAATTTCATTGGTAGATGTATGAATAAATCTGCATTCAGCCACAAGATTAACTTTTAACGACTTGTGGTTCGCTTGTTCTTTTTGTATAACATGGATTATTTTATGCTTGGACTCGTTGAGGTATGAATTTAAATCCTTACACGTATCACACCGTATAAAATAGGATTTTAGACGACAATCAAAAGACGTTTCATATTCATTAAGTCCGTTTTTATCAGGAACCATTGAGAGTAGGTGATGTTTTGTAGGTTCAGATTTTTGTATTTTGGCTGATGACATAACATTACAACATTCTTCATGACGACGTCCGTTGTAAGCATTGTTGAATTTGATTCCACAGGTTTTACATTGATGGAATTGTCCACACGATACTTCATGACGCTTTCTAACATAGTCTCGAACAAAAGTTTTTCCACACACTTTGCATATATAGCTTGGAATAGTTTGCTCCATGATGGATGTTCTTTTCTGATAACAGTTGATTTTTTAAGAAATAAATCACACCTGTGAAAAAGAGAGACAGAGCGCTGTACTTTCCCATCAACCTAGTTGAGAACAGTTGTGTAAACTGTTTATAGGATACAATATATTTAAGAGGTAAGATAAACTTTTTTACATTGTTGGCAATAATAATATTTATAATACTATAAAATAATAATAATAAAAATGTATTCTATGACTTACTGCTTACAATCTAACATTGAATTTACAAACATCCCTGACTGTCACCTAAAACAGCGTTTCAATCCCCTGAGCTTTCCTAAACGAATACACATGCTTACAGCTTACATATTCTATGACTGAACATACACTATTTACATGTAAATACCACAGATATGCACGCAGTGGTATTCTTTCATAATAATAACATGGCTTACATTGAGGCCCATGGAGACTAAACAATTATTGCGATTTTTATAAATCTTCAAGTTTCGTTTTGGAAATATACCATCTAAATACGTGAGTCATAATTTTGAACTTACTAGTAGCCTCTAAATTACAGATTGGATACAACCCTAGATGCTATGTTAAAACTTACTGCGTATGATAAGGCTGTAGACTGGACGGTGAGACGGTCTTTCACGATGTGAACACTGTGAGAGGTAGTAGTCCACTGGCGATATGCTTGCTAAGGGTCCTCTAATATTCCCTAGTCAAGGCTAACTGCTGCTTACTGCGTAGTACTGGTGGGTGAGACGGTCTTCCACGATGTGATCACCGTAAGAGGTAGTAGTCAACTGATTGTATTCTTGCTAAGGGTCCCCTAATATACCCTAGTGGAGGCCAACAGCTGCTTACTGCGTAGTACAAGGCTGTAGACTGGTCGGTGAGACGTTCTTTCACGATGTGATCTGTTTGAGAGATCAGAGTCAACTGAAATTATCCTTGATATACATCCCCAAATATACTCTACCCTAATACAACCGGTGGTTAACTTCCTACAGAAATACCACTATAGAGACATGTAGAATCTTAACACAAGGTTTTGAGTGAAAAAAGATATGTACTAACGGTATTATTTTTTCATAAGAATAACATGGTGGTATTTATACCCCCTATACGCTAAACTAATATTTGGATAATTTTAATTCATGAAGTTTTGTTTTGGAAATATACGATCTAAATACAATGGTGATAATTTTAAACGTTCTAGTAACCTCTAATTGAGAGATAGGGATGCAGGCTTTGATGCTATGTTAAATATAATCAGCTACTTACTGTATATCACAAGGCCGTAGAATGAATCCTTAGAACACTTTTAAGACGATGTGATCTGTTTGAGAGATCGGAGTCAACTGAAATTATCCTTGATATACGTCCCCTAATATACTCTACCCTAATACACTCAGGGCTTAACCTCTTACAGAAATACCACTATAGAGACATGTAGAATCTTGTTACAAGGTTGTGTATGACGTTCGACATTTGCTACTTATCAGTGAAAAAAGATATGCACTCACAGCATTATTCTTTCATAAGAATAACATGGTGGTATTTATACCCCTAGACGCTAAACTAATATTCGGATAATTTTAATTCTTGAAGTTTTGTTTTGGAAATATAAGATCTAAATACAATGGTCATAATTTTGAGCGTTCTAATAGCCTCTAAATGGTAGATAGGGATGCAGGCATAGATGCTATGTTAAATATAATCAGCTACTTAGACGACTTTTCACGATGTAACCAGCTCAAGAGCTAACAGTTATCTGAAAATATTCTTGCTGAAGGTCCCTTATATACCACCTTTTTCTAGAAATAAATTACACCTGTGAAAGAAAAGACAGAACGATGAACTTTCACATTAACCTAATAATAATAATAATAATCCCTTACATTTTTTATTTTGTCGTGTGATCTCTTGAGAAGCTGAGTGAAGGTCTTTCTAGTCAACGCCCGTCGGTGATCTGCTTGCAGGGATGAGAGATAGATTGGATGAACATGAATGATCCAGAATAAGGATTTGGGTAGGAAGCAGCCGTGGCCTGTCAGAAAGTACCATTCAGGCATTCTCTTGGAGTAGAAGTGTGAAACCACGGAAAACCATTTCAAGGACTGTCAACACTGAGGTTCGAAATGTAATTGAAGTTCAAAATAGTGACAAAATGTAATTGAAATTGACAATACACAATGTAATTTAGATTGAAAAACGCACATTTTAGATTGTAAATACCGGTACTCACAAAGTGTAATTGAAATTCAAATTACTTACAAAATACAGGTGAAATTGAAAATGCTTACAAAATGTATGGTGGTTTCAAATTACTCAGGTTGATAGGAAAAAAAGGACAGGAGCCGTTCAAGAAAGCGGAAGCAATGCTGTACTCAGTAAGGGTCCTGTGGTCGCTAACCCACGTCCTACAAGTTGCGAGCTCCTGGGAGAGGAAGTTGTAGCCATTAGCTACCTGTACACATTTTCCTGGAGTAGAAGTGTGAAACCACGGAAAACCAAATCATGAACGGTCGACAGTGAGGTTCGAAGATCAATTAAGGTTCAAAATACTGCAAAATGTAATTGAAATTGAAAATACACAATGTAATTTAGATTGAAAAACGCAAATTCCAGATTCTAAATACTCACAAAGTGCAATGAAAATTCAAAATACTTACAAAATGCAATTGAAATTGAAAATGCTTACAAAATGTATGGTGGATACAAAGTACTCAAGTTGACAGGAGGAAAAAGGAGAGGAGCCGATACAAGGAAGCGGAAGCAATGCTGGACTCAGTTGGGGTCCTGTGGTCGCTAACCCACGTCCCACAAGTTGCGAGCTCCTGGGAGAGGAAGTTGTAGCCATTAGCTACCTGTACACATTTTCCTGGAGTAGAAGTGTAAAACCACGGAAAACCATATCAAGAACGGTTGAGAGTGAGGTTCGAAATGCAATTGAGGATTAAGATACTGACAAAAATGCAATTGAATTTGAAAAAACACAATGTAATTTAGATTGAAAAACGTACATTTTAGATTCTAAATGCTCACAAAGTGCCATGAAAATTGAAAATACTTACTAAATGCAATTGAAATTGAAAATGCTTACAAAATGTATGGTGGGTTCAAAGTACTCATGTTCACTGAAAAAAAAAAAAAAAATCGGAGAGGAGCCGATACAAGAAAGTGGAAGCAATGCTGGACTCAGTTGGGGTCCTGTGGTCGCTAACCCACGTCCCACAAGTTGTGAGCTACTGGGAGAGGAAGTAGTAGCCATTAGCAACCTCTACACATTTTCCTGGAGTAGAAGTGTGAAACCACGGAAAACCGATTCATGAACGGTCGACAGTGAGGTTCGAAATGCAATTGAGTTTCAAAATACTGACAAAATGCAATTGAAATTGGAAATACACAATGTAATTTAGATTGAAAAACGCACATTTTAGATTCTAAATGCTCACAAAGTGCAATGAAAATTCAAAATACTTACAAAATGCAATTGGAATTGAAAATGTTTACAAAATGTATGGTGGATGCAATGATCTCATGTTGACAGGAATTTAAAAAAACGGAGAGGACCCTATACAAGAAAGTGGAAGCAATGCTGGACTCAGCTTGGGTCCTGTGATCGCCAACCCACGTCCTACAAGTTAATCCATCTTGGGGGAGGATTGGTAAGTAATCGGTCATGGCATTTAGTTACGGTACCTCCTGGCATTTTCCTGAAGTAGAAGTGGAAACAACAATACCACTTCCAGGAAGGATGAGTGAGAAATCTGACAGACTTTTTCTCGGTTTTTATCAAGATCAACCAGAAAAATACGTCGATTATAATTCATTATTTTTAAATTTGGCGGTTGCGTGCTACCCTTTATGATATGTCAACTGGAGTTAGCTACTTACAAGTCTATATATATTATCACTGCTGAGACACTTACGTATGAAGGTCTTTCTAGATGTCCAATTAGAAGCAGATGATCTCGTATATCTTTCCATTAAATCAACAATAACTAACAGATGTTTCACTTTTCAAGGTCACTTTACTGACACACACACACTAGAACTTACTATGATAAAGTATCCCCATTATAAACTTCGCTGAGTGATTGGCTACCTAAAGGTGGGTAACCGATTATATTCAAATTAAAAATATATAAATAGTAATATCATTCACTTTATAGTAAAGAAAGGCATTGGAAATCATTACAAATCATGCTTTACACCAAAGGATTAGGGTATTATTATTACATTAGTTGAAAAGCGTACATTAGAATAATTATTTTCTTATTTACAAGCCAGCTGATTGCCAGTCCCCCGACACGCTGTGTACGCCGCTCTGTTATCAGAGTTATGTAACTACTGTAACAAGATATATCGAGTACTCAGCACCCTGACAGAGCGCAGCACAATACAGGATATTATCTTATTTCAGTAGTTACATAACTCTGATAACAGAGCGGCGTACACAGCGTGTCGGGGGACTGGCAATCAGCTGGCTTGTAAATAAGAAAATAATTATTCTAATGTACGCTTTTCAACTAATGTAATAATAATACCCTAATCCTTTGGTGTAAAGCATGATTTGTAATGATTTCCAATGCCTTTCTTTACTATAAAGTGAATGATATTACTATTTATATATTTTTAATTTGAATATAATCGGTTACCCACCTTTAGGTAGCCAATCACTCAGCGAAGTTTATAATGGGGATACTTTATCATAGTAAGTTCTAGTGTGTGTCAGTAAAGTGACCTTGAAAAGTGAAACATCTGTTAGTTATTGTTGATTTAATGGAAAGATATACGAGATCATCTGCTTCTAATTGGACATCTAGAAAGACCTTCATACGTAAGTGTCTCAGCAGTGATAATATATATAGACTTGTAAGTAGCTAACTCCAGTTGACATATCATAAAGGGTAGCACGCAACCGCCAAATTTAAAAATAATGAATTATAATCGACGTATTTTTCTGGTTGATCTTGATAAAAACCGAGAAAAAGTCTGTCAGATTTCTCACTCATCCTTCCTGGAAGTGGTATTGTTGTTTCCACTTCTACTTCAGGAAAATGCCAGGAGGTACCGTAACTAAATGCCATGACCGATTACTTACCAATCCTCCCCCAAGATGGATTAACTTGTAGGACGTGGGTTGGCGATCACAGGACCCAAGCTGAGTCCAGCATTGCTTCCACTTTCTTGTATAGGGTCCTCTCCGTTTTTTTAAATTCCTGTCAACATGAGATCATTGCATCCACCATACATTTTGTAAACATTTTCAATTCCAATTGCATTTTGTAAGTATTTTGAATTTTCATTGCACTTTGTGAGCATTTAGAATCTAAAATGTGCGTTTTTCAATCTAAATTACATTGTGTATTTCCAATTTCAATTGCATTTTGTCAGTATTTTGAAACTCAATTGCATTTCGAACCTCACTGTCGACCGTTCATGAATCGGTTTTCCGTGGTTTCACACTTCTACTCCAGGAAAATGTGTAGAGGTTGCTAATGGCTACTACTTCCTCTCCCAGTAGCTCACAACTTGTGGGACGTGGGTTAGCGACCACAGGACCCCAACTGAGTCCAGCATTGCTTCCACTTTCTTGTATCGGCTCCTCTCCGATTTTTTTTTTTTTTTTTTCAGTGAACATGAGTACTTTGAACCCACCATACATTTTGTAAGCATTTTCAATTTCAATTGCATTTAGTAAGTATTTTCAATTTTCATGGCACTTTGTGAGCATTTAGAATCTAAAATGTACGTTTTTCAATCTAAATTACATTGTGTTTTTTCAAATTCAATTGCATTTTTGTCAGTATCTTAATCCTCAATTGCATTTCGAACCTCACTCTCAACCGTTCTTGATATGGTTTTCCGTGGTTTTACACTTCTACTCCAGGAAAATGTGTACAGGTAGCTAATGGCTACAACTTCCTCTCCCAGGAGCTCGCAACTTGTGGGACGTGGGTTAGCGACCACAGGACCCCAACTGAGTCCAGCATTGCTTCCGCTTCCTTGTATCGGCTCCTCTCCTTTTTCCTCCTGTCAACTTGAGTACTTTGTATCCACCATACATTTTGTAAGCATTTTCAATTTCAATTGCATTTTGTAAGTATTTTGAATTTTCATTGCACTTTGTGAGTATTTAGAATCTGGAATTTGCGTTTTTCAATCTAAATTACATTGTGTATTTTCAATTTCAATTACATTTTGCAGTATTTTGAACCTTAATTGATCTTCGAACCTCACTGTCGACCGTTCATGATTTGGTTTTCCGTGGTTTCACACTTCTACTCCAGGAAAATGTGTACAGGTAGCTAATGGCTACAACTTCCTCTCCCAGGAGCTCGCAACTTGTAGGACGTGGGTTAGCGACCACAGGACCCTTACTGAGTACAGCATTGCTTCCGCTTTCTTGAACGGCTCCTGTCCTTTTTTTCCTATCAACCTGAGTAATTTGAAACCACCATACATTTTGTAAGCATTTTCAATTTCACCTGTATTTTGTAAGTAATTTGAATTTCAATTACACTTTGTGAGTACCGGTATTTACAATCTAAAATGTGCGTTTTTCAATCTAAATTACATTGTGTATTGTCAATTTCAATTACATTTTGTCACTATTTTGAACTTCAATTACATTTCGAACCTCAGTGTTGACAGTCCTTGAAATGGTTTTCCGTGGTTTCACACTTCTACTCCAAGAGAATGCCTGAATGGTACTTTCTGACAGGCCACGGCTGCTTCCTACCCAAATCCTTATTCTGGATCATTCATGTTCATCCAATCTATCTCTCATCCCTGCAAGCAGATCACCGACGGGCGTTGACTAGAAAGACCTTCACTCAGCTTCTCAAGAGATCACACGACAAAATAAAAAATGTAAGGGATTATTATTATTATTATTAGGTTAATGTGAAAGTTCATCGTTCTGTCTTTTCTTTCACAGGTGTAATTTATTTCTAGAAAAAGGTGGTATATAAGGGACCTTCAGCAAGAATATTTTCAGATAACTGTTAGCTCTTGAGCTGGTTACATCGTGAAAAGTCGTCTAAGTAGCTGATTATATTTAACATAGCATCTATGCCTGCATCCCTATCTACCATTTAGAGGCTATTAGAACGCTCAAAATTATGACCATTGTATTTAGATCTTATATTTCCAAAACAAAACTTCAAGAATTAAAATTATCCGAATATTAGTTTAGCGTCTAGGGGTATAAATACCACCATGTTATTCTATGAAAGAATAATGCTGTGAGTACATATCTTTTTTCACTGATAAGTAGCAAATGTCGAACGTCATACACAACCTTGTAACAAGATTCTACATGTCTCTATAGTGGTATTTCTGTAAGAGGTTAAGCCCTGAGTGTATTAGGGTAGAGTATATTAGGGGACGTATATCAAGGATAATTTCAGTTGACTCCGATCTCTCAAACAGATCACATCGTCTTAAAAGTGTTCTAAGGATTCATTCTACGGCCTTGTGATATACAGTAAGTAGCTGATTATATTTAACATAGCATCAAAGCCTGCATCCCTATCTCTCAATTAGAGGTTACTAGAACGTTTAAAATTATCACCATTGTATTTAGATCGTATATTTCCAAAACAAAACTTCATGAATTAAAATTATCCAAATATTAGTTTAGCGTATAGGGGGTATAAATACCACCATGTTATTCTTATGAAAAAATAATACCGTTAGTACATATCTTTTTTCACTCAAAACCTTGTGTTAAGATTCTACATGTCTCTATAGTGGTATTTCTGTAGGAAGTTAACCACCGGTTGTATTAGGGTAGAGTATATTTGGGGATGTATATCAAGGATAATTTCAGTTGACTCTGATCTCTCAAACAGATCACATCGTGAAAGAACGTCTCACCGACCAGTCTACAGCCTTGTACTACGCAGTAAGCAGCTGTTGGCCTCCACTAGGGTATATTAGGGGACCCTTAGCAAGAATACAATCAGTTGACTACTACCTCTTACGGTGATCACATCGTGGAAGACCGTCTCACCCACCAGTACTACGCAGTAAGCAGCAGTTAGCCTTGACTAGGGAATATTAGAGGACCCTTAGCAAGCATATCGCCAGTGGACTACTACCTCTCACAGTGTTCACATCGTGAAAGACCGTCTCACCGTCCAGTCTACATCCTTATCATACGCAGTAAGTTTTAACATAGCATCTAGGGTTGTATCCAATCTGTAATTTAGAGGCTACTAGTAAGTTCAAAATTATGACTCACGTATTTAGATGGTATATTTCCAAAACGAAACTTGAAGATTTATAAAAATCGCAATAATTGTTTAGTCTCCATGGGCCTCAATGTAAGCCATGTTATTATTATGAAAGAATACCACTGCGTGCATATCTGTGGTATTTACATGTAAATAGTGTATGTTCAGTCATAGAATATGTAAGCTGTAAGCATGTGTATTCGTTTAGGAAAGCTCAGGGGATTGAAACGCTGTTTTAGGTGACAGTCAGGGATGTTTGTAAATTCAATGTTAGATTGTAAGCAGTAAGTCATAGAATACATTTTTATTATTATTATTTTATAGTATTATAAATATTATTATTGCCAACAATGTAAAAAAGTTTATCTTACCTCTTAAATATATTGTATCCTATAAACAGTTTACACAACTGTTCTCAACTAGGTTGATGGGAAAGTACAGCGCTCTGTCTCTCTTTTTCACAGGTGTGATTTATTTCTTAAAAAATCAACTGTTATCAGAAAAGAACATCCATCATGGAGCAAACTATTCCAAGCTATATATGCAAAGTGTGTGGAAAAACTTTTGTTCGAGACTATGTTAGAAAGCGTCATGAAGTATCGTGTGGACAATTCCATCAATGTAAAACCTGTGGAATCAAATTCAACAATGCTTACAACGGACGTCGTCATGAAGAATGTTGTAATGTTATGTCATCAGCCAAAATACAAAAATCTGAACCTACAAAACATCACCTACTCTCAATGGTTCCTGATAAAAACGGACTTAATGAATATGAAACGTCTTTTGATTGTCGTCTAAAATCCTATTTTATACGGTGTGATACGTGTAAGGATTTAAATTCATACCTCAACGAGTCCAAGCATAAAATAATCCATGTTATACAAAAAGAACAAGCGAACCACAAGTCGTTAAAAGTTAATCTTGTGGCTGAATGCAGATTTATTCATACATCTACCAATGAAATTACAGATCGTGCTTTTAAAACTCGTAATCAGGCCATATTTTTGGAAACAGATTTAAGTAGTTTCTTGGAAACGCAATTTAAAAAGTTAACCATGGAAATGGAGGAATCCGAGCTAAAAGGCAGTAATTGGGCTTTGCTAGCAGTTGAAGGAGTGCGATTGAAAATAAATAAGTATAATCCCTTGCGTGGTAGCACATATATTCCTTTACCAGCAGCTGTAAATGCGAAAAAAGCTTGCATTAATCCACAAAACTTGAAAGATGAAAGGTGTTTTATGTATGCCATTTTAGCAAAACTGGTTAAAAAGGATGCTCAACGCGTTAGTAAATACAAGGACCTGGAAAAGAAGTATGATTTTTCAGTCGTTTCGTTCCCTACATCGCTAGCTGACATTACGAAATTTGAGAAAGCCAACAACATATCCATTAATGTATTTGGACTGGAAGAAGATAACAAACTGTTTCCTCTAAAGGTTGTAGATCAAGAGCTACAAGACCACCGCGACCTTCTTCTGCTCAGTTCATCATCTGGCCAGAACCACTACGTCTTTATCAAAGATTTTGATAAACTAGTAGGACATCAGATCACCCACCATGGACATAAGATATATACGTGTAAACGGTGTTTTACTCACTTTGATAATCAATATGGTCAACGAGGGATAGATAAACTAAAAGAACATAGAGCTTTGTGTGTCCTGCATGACATTGCTAGGGTTGAAATGCCTATTAAAAACCCAATTCTCAAGTTCTTAAATGTGGAAAAAATGCTTAGAATACCTTACGTTATCTACGCAGATTTTGAAAGTATACTTTTACCATACCAAACATGTCTACCTAATCCTGAGGCAAGTTATACAGTCCCATACCAGAGCCATGTTCCAATGAGCTTTGGTGTATATGTTAAACCCTCGCCAGCTGTGGAACATATAAAGACAAACCTTCCGAGCCAGCCTTTTATTTATCGTGGATCTGACGCTGCAGAAAAGTTTATGGACTGTTTGATATCGATAGCTAATGAAATTGATCACCTTTACAGCTTAAATGTTCCAAAGGCTTTAACTCATGATCAAGAAGCTGAGTTCCAATCTTCTGAAACCTGTTATTTATGCTATAAAACATTTACCAAAGAGGACTGGAAAGTTAGAGATCATTGTCATATTACAGGCGAATATCGTGGAAGCGCTCATAATAACTGTAATTTGAGGTGTAAAACAAGTTACCCTGTTCCCGTATTTCTACATAATATGAGTGGATACGATGCAAATTTCATTGTAAAACAGTTGGGATGTACTACTGAGAGAGTGGACGTTATCCCTAACTCTCAAGAAAATTACATCTCCTTCACCAAATATGTAGGAAATGTTAAGCTTCGATTTGTGGATACGTTTCGGTTGATGCCTAGTAGTTTGGAAAGCTTAGTTACAAACTTAACATCATACCCTGAAACAGACAAGTACTTTGGGAAAGAAAATGCAACGCTCATGACTCGTAAAGGTGTATTTCCTTATGATTACATTGATTCTTGGGAAAAGTTAAGTGAGACGTGTTTACCTCCAAAAGAAGCATTCTTTAACAAATTAAGTCAAGAAGATGTTAGTAAGGAAGACTATGAACATGCCGAAAATGTCTGGAATCAGTTCAAAATTAAAACTCTAGGGGAATATAGTGACCTTTACCTAACTTCAGATGTACTCCTTCTTGCAGACAGCTTTGAAACATTTAGAAACAAAACATTAGAAACACATCGAGTGGATGCCGCACACTTCTTTACTTCACCTGGTTTAAGTTTCGAGGCAATGCTCCTTTACACTGGCATTGAACTGGAATTGCTACAGGATTACGATCAGATTCTTTTAATAGAGTCTGGAATACGTGGAGGCATATGCCAGGTTTCTCATAGGTATGCTGAAGCTAACAATAAATACATGGAAACATATGATTCCGAGAAACCATCGCAGTTTATTACCTATGATGATGCCAACAACCAATACGGGTGGGCTATGTGCCACTCCCTTCCTTACGGTGGATTTCAGTGGGTTTCTCCAGATACCATTGATCTAAAAACGCTAAAGGAAGACGATCCTGTTGGATACATTCTAGACATTGATGTCGATTATCCATCCAACCTTCATGATTTACACAACGATTTACCTTTCCTACCAGAGTGTATACAACCTAAGGATTCGTCTCTCAAAAAACTAATTCCTCATCTTGGAAATCGAAGGCGGTACGTTGTTCATTACATGTCACTTAAACAGGCTCTAAATCATGGACTAAAATTGATAAAAATTCATCGTGTGTTAAAGTTTCAACAGAGACCTTGGCTAAAGGCATACGTAGATTTTAATAACAACCTTCGAAAACAAGCTAAAAATGATTTTGAGAAAAATCTTTACAAATTATTTAACAATGCAATTTTTGGAAAAACAATGGAAAATATTCGTAAAAGAATAGATATACGTCTTGTAACTGACAGCAAAAGAGCTGAAAAGCTAATCGCTAAACCAACATTTATCGACAGAACAATTTATGGTCCTAACCTAGCTGCATTCCACATGGCTAAACGTAGCATTGTATTCAATAAGCCTATATATATTGGAATGTGTATCCTGGATATTTCAAAAACTCTTATGTATTCACACCACTATGATGTCCTGCTACCCTATTATGGGATCGAAAATCTTAAACTCATGTATATGGACACAGACTCGTTTATATATTTGGTTAACACCCAAGATGTTTATCAAGATAAGTTGAAATTTTTAGAACACCTGGACACATCTGATTATCCTACTAATCACATATGTTACTCTTCATCAAACAAGAAAACTTTGGGAAAATTTAAAGACGAGGCTTGTGGACGTATTATTAAAGCATTTGCTGGACTTAGAGCTAAAATGTATGCTTTAAACATTAATGGACTAGAAATAAAAAAGATTAAAGGTATTAGCAAAGGTGTTGTCAAAAATTGTTTAAGTTTTCAAGATTATAAGGATTGTCTCATGAAGAACGAGGTAAAAAGAATACCGATGAACATTATCGCATCTAAACAACATAACATATCATCTGTAAAACTAAACAAAATTGCTTTGTGTCCTCGTGATGATAAACGAGTAATTGACTCTGATGGTATAGCTACACATGCTTATGGTCATTACACAACCGTTGACCACACTTAAATAACTAAGTTATACATATCAAGTCAACAAAGTAATACAGTGTCTCCCAAACTTCATTGTGTTCAATGGAACCTACCAGATGTTGTGGTGGAATGAGGAGTGGAAAGGAAGTGGTCACCTTCCACACATACTCTCAGGTCTTGTACTTATAATTGAAAAGACCTCTGGCATAAGATTAATTTTTCCATAAGTCTGTGTGTGAATGAAAAGGTATCTAGCGTGAGATTGATTTCTCTGTAAGCCTGTGAGTGAATGAAAGGCTTATGGCACAAGATTGATTTCTCTGTAATTTTTGACGTGTTCTATATAAAAAAAATGTATTGTATACATGTAATTGATCAAATGGATAAATAAAAATCTAATCTAAGGGCCTCTGGTGCTAGATTAATTTCTCCGTACGCCTGTGTGTGTGTGTTTGTGTGTGTGTGTTAACTCTGCCTCTAGGCTTAAGCCCTAGTGCTGGTCTCAAGCCCAGAGAAAAGAGGAGAGGCACAAAAGCATATACTTCTTTAAACTTAACTATAATGCGCGGTGCCCTTTACGAAGGGAGAGTAGACCTTTGAGGTGTATTCGTCATTCAAGATTGCAAACCTTGTTGATACACCTGTGATAAGAGTTTACGTATAGCATTTATAGTTAACTTACTGGAGTATCAGCTTCATGACATACTCAAGCTTTGACTGGTTGATGTTAAGCCCCTCACAGAGGGGGTGTAGAGTACTGGCTACAACTCTGTAAGACAAGGCTACAACCCTTGCGGTGTTGTTAACGGCGGTTTCTACCATTTTAACGTCCTGGTTGGCTTAACGTATGTGTGTAAAGCATATCCCACCATGTGTGTGAGAGCTGAAAAAGTGATAACAGTTAAATGTAAAATCAACTTTTGAATATTGATCAGGTGCAAAACTTGAAAAATGAAATAAATAAAAAAACGACAATATTGCAAATTGTAAATAACCGTGTGAGAAATATGAAAATAAAAAATGACTATTAAAAAAAACATCATGCGCTAAGTCACTAGACGTTGAACAACCCCCCCCCCCTCTTTCACCCTCGTACAAAATATAAATAATATCTTGGCTCAGAGCAACCATAATCCTAAGCTCGTTGTGAATGGCAGCCATCTTGCACATTAGCCCCTGCGCCAGCTATGACTCTCCCTCCCATAAGAATAACATAAGAGAGTTGCGCGTGGCAGCCATCTTGCACATTAGCCCCTGCGCCAGCTTCGGCTTATTATACCTACTCATGTTTAACATATCTCTTTTCTTTATGTCTTTGGCGGCCGTCCCGGTAGACTCAGACGCCATGTGAAATACTTCCTGTCCGGACGTGCCATTAGGCTCTTTGCCTTATTATTTAAAATGTGATATTTTTCTTTCTTATTTAACATCGTCACTACGCCGAAGCCTTCCATTAATTCAAGTAAGTAACGCATCTAACCTTGTTTCAACTATGCTCATTTCCTAAATTTAACTTTTCTTTTTGGTCTTCGTCGTGTGCTTGGATTTGCTGTGGAACCAATCAAAATGGCGGTCTCCTGTTTTGTTTAGTTTGAGTCTACGGTTTAACCTTTTATTTGTGCCGTGAAATATATCTGCGAGTGATTTTGTGAGTGTATGTTTTTCTTGCTGCCTACTGCATTGAAGTTGTTTTGATCGGGCATGTTTTCGAGTGGGTCACCCGTGATTTGTGGACGTTGGCGTTTCGACTATTCTCCCAACACGAGGCATGACACCATATATTTTAGCCCTTATGTATTCCCTTCTTTCCATGCTTCGGGCAACTGAATTCACGGTGGTAACTTTAAGTAGACCTTACCGTATTCAGCTCGAACTCGGAACGTAAGTAGGGATCCATATAGGTTTTTGCATGTTTTGCTAGACTACCTACAAGCACGAGTTGCTTTGCGTTTTATTACTGCATCGTCGGCCGGCATTTTGTGTGTTTGATTGCGTGTGTGTATCTTCGATATATTTCACGGACACTTTAGGTCATTTGTTTCTCCTTGTAGTATCTTTGGGTTTTGCATTTTTTTTTCTCTGGGGACAGCTAGCTCGATCGCATCCCCATTGCTTGCCACAGCCTCTGCGACACGCACGCAGTCCCTTGCCGTTCTTTGCTATGCTTGTTGTTTGTGGTCGCCATGACAACCATCCATCTCTAGGCGGAGAAGTGATTGTTGTTGATCAGCGACCGGCTCGATTGCCTTTTGGTCAATTACCTCCTCCCTTTTTACATAATTTTTATTGGAAGTGAGTACAGGTTTTATTTTATTTGTTTCCGTTATTTATTATTGTAAGTTATTTATTGTTTATAATCATCTTCCCCGTTTGAAAGTGACTGTATTTGACCTCTAGGTGAAGGGTACTCTTTTCTTTGTGTGTGTTATTCTGGCCGGGTTTCTTTGTGTGTTCGATTTCACTATTCATTAAATTTCCATTTCTTTATCCATGTGTCTTATTTAGTAGTGTTTGACGATCGGGCTGCTCTCTCTCTCCATCTCTCTCTTCAAACCTAGGCCTAACTATTTCTAGCTTTCTAGCACCAGGAGGGTATTCCTACCACTCGTCGTGGGACCACCTTCACGGAGTCTGGAGTCGCTCGGCACATCTGGCCTGCAAATACGGGCCCAGCACAGGTCAGAAATTAACATCCATTTCCACTGCGTACTCCTTTCTTTTCTAGTTGGTTCCAGTGATGCAGCTAGGAGGCGCGCCAAGAGTATGTTCATTTTAAATGGGCGGTGTAGATGGTATCAGTTGCGAGGTTAAGTCTCCTGGTCGCTTAGCGATATCAATTGGATTTTAATATTTCGCTACATATCTTTCAATGTTGTTTTTATTCTGTTTCATGTTCCCTATTGCATACTATGCAAAGAAATATTGAGAGTCAATGTGAACTTCCAAGGAGTATGGACCATACAAATAACAAACTGTAAGGAGAGTGCAATGAGTTGGACCCTATCAACGAACCTCAGCATTGGTAATGTACTAACCAACCCTACTTCTCGTTTCGTACTCATTGCAGGCGCAGGACGGAGGCAAGACATTTGTAGTTATTGTTCTGAATTGTAGCTAGCAGTACTTCTGTAGCTTAGCCATGTATTCTTTCCCAGGTTGTAACTTGAAGAAGGAGCTCTTCCAGTCTGACAATGATCTGCTATCGTTTGAAAGTGTCTGTGGGAAAGACACTAATCCATTGACTGAGGTGAAAGGCTATCGCAAGGGAGGCGTAGCCAATATAGTGTCCAAGTGGAGAATTTCATTTTCTGGTGAACTGGGAGTTTCGTCTGTATTTGAGTTCTTAGACAGGGTCAGTGAACTCTGCCATTGTTATGACCTCGAACCAGACGACATTGTTGTCTGCCTACCGTTATTATTGAGTGGTTTAGCTTTTAAAATGGTATCGACTTACCAACAGATCTTTCATCTCGTGGGTTGATTTCTGTAAGTCAATAAAGGAGCGGTTTACAACTTATGATTTTGAACATGACTTGAAGGCTGAAATTCTTCGCCGTACCCAGGGTTTGGAAGAGCCTGTAGACGATTTTGTTACTGGGCTAATGACTATAATAAGTAGGTTGTCGCAGCCCCTTCCCCTTATTGAAACTGTTGATATTGTGTATAGAAATCTGGCACCTGAGTACAAGTCTTTCATACGCCGGTCCAGTGTGTATGTATAGTGTGGCTGACATTGTTGATCAAGAACGTGAATGTGAGTTCAATCGGCGCCTGCGCAAGTCATATGTACCCCCCACCCCTCCCCTCTGACAATTTGTTTCCAGAGACTGCATGCGCGCAATCCCAGATTCAGAGAACTGCGCACCCATCTTCAATTTCTCGTCAGCAGTACCGGGCAGTTAACCGTCCATGCTCGCATATTGTCGGGAGTATTCCCAATGCTACTTCTTCTGCGAATCCCGCTCCTCAGGATCAACAGTTACCTCGAAACCCGAACATGTATAATCGTATAAGATGCTGGAATTGTGATCGTTTGGGGCATCATTTTAATTCCTGCCGTGCACCCTCTCGTGTGTTTTGTCACACATGTGGTCTTCGTGACGTGACGCACGTAGCCTGTCCTAGATGTGCTTCGCTTCAGGGAAACGAGCATGGGTTCCAGGTTTAGACCCGCAGGAGTGGCCATGTGATGAAGTTCGCCGGGAAATGAACATTTCCACGACTGGAAACTTCTGTCCTTGGGTCCCTGTAAGTGTTAAGAGATTGTCGATACCCGCTTTACTGGATTCTGGTGCTTCACGTTCATTTATTCAGCGCTCCATCGCGGAACAGCTTCCTGTTACTCAGATTTGTCCACATGATGGGGGTTTAAAATTTTATTCTGCGGTGAAGTCATCTATTTCTGTTTCTAGCGTTGTAACATGTCATATTAAGATATGTGGTTATTCTTGAGATTGGATCTTCCGTGTGGTGGATGACTTATCTACGCCTATGATCTTAGGTTCTGATTTTATGTACAAAGCAGGGTTGAAGCTTGATTTTTCGGATCATTCCTTCAGTTTAAATCGAAGTAGCGGTTTCATTTTAATTCTTATGAAGCGAGTGTTCCTTGTAGTTTTTCTGGTATCGCTGCTGTTCAAATACCTCCTACTTAATTCACGAGTCAACGTGACTCTTTATCTGATTTGGTGAAAGAATTTCCTGATGTTCTCACGTCGGAACTGAGTTCGGCTATAGGCTACGAGTGTCATATAGATTTAACTGATGAGGTTCCAGTTAGGTCAGCGCCATTTTCGTGCTCTCCGCCAAAACTCATTGCCATGAGAGAATATATTGATGATCTTAAGGCACGCGGTGTTGTGAGCCCTTCTAAGTCATCTTATGGTAGTCCAGCATTCCTGGTGCCTAAAAAGAGGGTACTTGTCGATTAGCGGTTGATTATCGTCGACTCAATTCTAAGGTGGTGTTCGACAACTTTCCCCTTCCAACTCTGGAGAGCGCTTTTCAGCATTTTCACGGGGCGAAGTATTATTCCGTCCTAGATTTGAATTGTGCATATTTTCAAATTCCTCTAGATCCCGAGAGCCGTAAGGTAAGTGCGTTCTACACTCCGTTCGGCCTTTTTGAGTGCAATAAATTACCCATGGGTATTTCTATCGGCGGACAAGTTTTGAGTAGGGTTTTGGACGAGTTATTTGGAGATTTAAAGTATTCAACTGTGTTTAACTATCTTGATGACCTCGTGATTTACAGTCAGTCTTTTGAGGATCATCTGATCCATTCACGTGAAGTCCTATGTCGTCTTCGCAGAGCCGGACTCACTGTTAATCCGGACAAAATCTCTTTGGTTTCGAAGCAAATCAAATTTTTAGGCCACATTCTTTCGGATGTGGGCATAGAAGTGAACCCTGAGCGTGTCCAATGTATCCAAGAGTTCCCTACTCCCACGAATGTGAAATCAGTCCGACGTTTTTTGGGAATGGCAGGCTTTTACAGTAGGTTCATTAAGGGTTTTCGGACATTTCAGCGCCCCTGAATTATTTGAAGAAGAAGAATGTACGATTCGTGTGGGGCCCCGACCAGTGTCTCGCCTTTGAGAAATTGAAAGAATGTCTTGCTCCCGTCCTTCGAACTCCGGATTTTGGGAAAGATTTTATGTTACATTGTGATGCGAGTGATGTCGCAGTTTCTTGTGTGCTTAATCAGCAGGTGAATGGTAATTTGGCACCCATCGCTTTTGCCAGTCGGATGCTGAACGATTGCGAACGTCGGTATTCCACTTTCGAGAAAGAAAGTCTGGCTGTCGTATTCGGCTGTGAACGTTTCAGATCTTTTCTAGAACATCGGCACTTCATAGTGTATACCGACAATGAAGCTCTGTCCTGGATGCGCTCTCATGTCAAAAAATTGGGTCGTATAAATCGTTGGATTCTTCGTCTATCCTCTTTCAGCTTTGACATCATTCACGTCAGAGGCAGTGAAAATGTTGTAGCCGATTGTTTGTCACGCATGTTTGAGGAACCTCCTCTCATTGTTGAGATCCCCAAGCCTGTGAATCTTCTCCAACACATTCCATGGTCTTTTACTGACATCCGTACGTACCAAGCAGATGACCCATTTTGTGTCTCATTGCGTGAAAAAATTCTCGGAAAAGATCCGGTGTATCTGAGTTTTCATTGCGCAATGATGTGATAGTGCATACTGCTCCTCGATCTTCGAAATGTAGGATTTTCGTGCCAGAGAATATACGTATGCTCTTGGCGTATTTCCATGAATCCTGTTTTGGATTACATTTACGTATGACGAAGACTTTTCATAAAATCTCCCAGGAATTCTTCTGGCCTCATTTGAAAGTGGATGCTTTTGCTTTCGTCCGAAAATGTGTCACGTGTCAGCGTTCTAAGCCAGCAAAGAATTCTCGCATTGGACATCACCACGCTGACACGATGTCATATCCTAATGAGCGCCTCTTTATATATTATTTTGGTCCCCTAGTTAGGCCATCTTCTGGTCATCAAGCTATACTTACTGTCGTTGATGGATTTTCCAAATTTGTATGGTTATTTCCTGTCAGGGAAATCAGCACACGTACCACTGTTAGGCTTTTGACTAATCATATTTTTGGTGTTTTTGGTCCTCCAACGTTTTTAGTGTCCGATAACGCGAGCGTTTTCCGGTCCAAGTCTTTTAGACCAATGTGTTTTTCTTGGGGAATTGATCATGTCTTTTTGGCACCCTACCACCCTCAGCCAAATCACGTTGAAAGGTTTCATCGTAACTTGAAGGCTTGCTTGAGTGCGTTCCACAACGCAGATCAGTCACGTAGGGACACAAATCTTCAGTTTTTCTCCTTAGGATTTAACACTGTTCTTCAAGAATCGACGAATTCTACCCCTTCGGAATTGTTTTTAGGAAGGCCTATTGTTGATCCACTTCAGCTTCAGTGGAAAATAGATTAGCTGGCTGCGCCATCCCGCCGTACCTCAGTCAAAGAAAAATGGGAAGTTGCTGTACGGCATCTGAAAAGGGCACGAGATCGCGTGGCGTCTCGCTATAACAAGGGTAGGCAACCTGTTTGTTTTCAGGTGAATGATGACGGGCTAGTGCGCCTGCACCCACAGAGTTCGGCCAAGAAAATGGAGTCAGCTAAGCTAATGCTTCGCTGGAGCACGTCCAAAACTATCACTAGATTTTTAACACCTGTCACTGTTGAATTGATCTCCAAGGAGAATCCCACCGACGTATCCAGAGCTCACATATCTCAATTGAAACCATTTATTGTGTAACCTTCTTATTTGTTGTGATTAATGTTGTCCTTTTTCTACGTAGGTTAGCCAATCATAATTTGATTATGTTATTCAAGGAAGCTAGTATCCATATGGCGTCTCCTTGGCCTGCCTATTACTTAACCAATTTTGACCGAGGCAGAGCCAAGTACAAATTTTCAAGCTCAAGAAAGAAAATAATACAAGAAAGAATAGGCCTACATACTGTGTAACTTAATATGTATTGTAAAAGAATATGTATTTTTCGAACTCGGCTAGTAGAGAATTTATATTCTATAAATAATGGACACATTATATCGCTTCTTTGTTATTTTAATACGTCACTTTCATGATGGGTATAAGGGGAATGGCAGACTTCGGCGTCAAAGGGCGAAAGTCTTTTGTTTATGATTTTTGTCCGTTTCTCTATCTATTTTTCTTCTCATTGCAACGCTCATGCGAACCGTAATACCATTATGACAAGCCCAGGGATCGTCAAAGGAACGCGCGCCTTTGGGGACCCCGAAGGAGTTCTGTCCAGATATTGCGATCGCCGAAGCGATCTGATCATTTTTATATATTACTTCCTTTCCTAACTTTATTCTTTCTGATATGGCTCATTTGCATAAGTGATTGTTATATCGATCCCCCTCCCCCCTCATATTTTGGGTACTGTTATAGTTGTTGATAAACCACCTGTGTGATAAGGATGTTGTGTATTTTTGAACAATTGGGACTTGATTTATTTCAAAGCGGTGGTGCTTATGATGTAAAAAGAAAAATTATTTATTATTATAAATATTTTTTCTTTTGGGGGGTGGCGTGGATCCAGAGCCATGTTTAACATAACTCTTTTCTTTATTTCTTTGGCGACCGTCCCGGTAGACTCAGACGCCATGTGAGATACTTCCTGTCCGGACGTGCCTTTAGGCTCTTCGCCTTATTATTTAAAAAGTGACATTTTTCTTTCTTATTTAACATCGTCACTACGCCTAAGCCTTCCGTTAATTCAAGTAAGTAACGCATCTAACCTTGTTTCCACTATGCTCATTTCCTAAATTTAACTTTTCTTTTTGGTCTTCGTCGTGTGCTTGGATTTGCTGTGGAACCAATCGAAATGGTGGTCTCCTGTTTTGTTTAGTTTGAGTCTACGGAATAACCTTTTATTTGTGCCGTGAAATATATCTGCGAGTGATTTTGTGAGTGTATGTTTTTCTTGCTGCCTGGTGCATTGAAGTTGTTTTGATTGGGCATGTTTTCGAGTGGGTCACCCATGGTTTGTGGACGTTGGCGTTTCGACTATTCTCCCAACACGAGGCTTGATATATTTGAGCCGTTATGTATTCCCTTCTTTCCATGCTTCGAGCAACTGAATCACGGCGGTAACTTTAAGTAGGCCTTACCTTATTCATCTCGAACTCGGAACGTATGTAGGGATCCATATAGGTTTAGCATGTTTTGCTAGACTAACTACAAGCACGAGTTGCTTTTTTTTTATTACTGCATCGTCGGCTGGCATTTTGTGTGTTTGATTGCGTGTGTGTATCTTTGATATATTTCACGGACACTTTACGTCATTTGTTTCTCCTTGTAGTATCTTTGGTTTTTGCATTTTTTTCTCTGGGGACAGCCAGCCCGATCGCATCCCCATTGCTCGCCACAGCCTCTGCGACACGCACGCAGTCCCTTGCCGTTCTTTGCTATGCTTGTTATTTGTGGTCGCCATGACAACCATCCATCTCTAGGTGGAGAAGTGATTGTTGTTGACCAGCGACCGGCTCGATTGCCTTTTGGTCAATTACCTCCTCCATTTTTACATAATTTTTTTTTTGGAATTGAGTACAGGTTTTATTTTATTTGTTTCCGTTATTAATTATTGTAAGTTATTTATTGTTTATAATCATCTTCCCCGTTTGAAAGTGACTGTATTTGACTCCTAGGTGAAGGGTACACTTTTCTTTGTATGTGTTATTCTGGCCGGGTTTCTTTGTGTGTTCGATTTATCTATTCATTGAATTTCCATTTCTTTATCCATGTGTCTTATTTAGTAGTGTTTGACGATCGGGCTGCTCTCTCTCTCCCTCTCTCTCTTCAAACCTAGGCCTAACTTATTCTAGCTTTCTAGCACCAGGAGGGTATTCCTACCACTCGTCGTGGGACCACCTTCACGGAGTCTGGAGTCGCTCGGCACATCTGGCCTGCAAATACGGGCCCAGCACAGGTCAGAAATTAACATCCATTTCCACTGCGTACTCCTTTCTTTTCTAGTTGGTTCCAGTGATACAGCTAGGAGGCGCGCCAAGAAGATGTTTATTTTAAATGGGCGGTGCAATCACTAAGGGAAGTATTTAAACGTGCTATATCAGCTGTGAGGTCACCCCTAACAGTATCTATGAAGGCATTAACAGTGGCTACATTTTCAGTTATGGAGGTATTAATAGTGACTACATTATCAGACATATCACCTCGCAAGGTGGCTACATCAGTAGTCATGTCACCTCTTAAGGTGGCTACATTTTCATTTATGGAGGCATTAATAGTGGCTACATTTTCATTTATGGAGGCATTAAGGGTGGCTACATTTTCATTTATGGAGTCATTAAGGGTAGCTACATTTTCATTTACGGATGCATTAAGGGTAGCTACATTTTCATTCATGTCACCCCTTAAGGTGGCTACATTAGTAGTCATGTCACCTCTTATTAATCTAGTATTTTCCTGAAAGTCACCCTTAACAGTGTCTAGGGAGGCATTAATAGTGGCTAAGTTAGTATTCGTATTTCTTAGCATCCCGTCCAACATGATCGTCAATCTCTCCTCATCCATAACGTTAATACAAATTTGAGATGTAGGAGGAGTCATCTTACATCTAACTAACTACAAAAATGGAAATGGTCCGGGGTGGAAAGTTGGTTTTCATCAAATAAACACCCACGACTACTGCTGGACTTTCGAAGACAACTGATTCTACATTTACATTAACAACAACAGGCAAGCAAGCAAAAGACAAGTTTCATTTACTCACGACGAAGTACTGGCAAAATATAAGTCCTATCCTGAATTTTAAATATAGTTGTACTTCGCCCATGGTCTGACATCTTAAAAGAAAGCCATGTGACCTATTGTACTGCTGGACGACGTCTAGAGTTCGTCCCAGTCCAGACAAATTGTCAATAACCAATAAAATATTATCCTCTTCAAAACGGCATGAAGCTGATGGCCTTCATGTCCCTACCCTAAAAATCGGCCACTTAGTTGGGCGCCAAAGGAATGGATATAAGTGTTATGTGCCCGTTTGAGGAGATCATCTGGTTACCACCAACCGTGTATAGCCTCCCAGATGACCTCTTTTTCCGAACACATACCGACGAAGAGGATAGGAGTGCAAACCAAAAGGGCTCGCCGGCTGTGAGACTCCCCTGTCCCAAGGATCAGGTTCCCATCATGATTTGCAATGTCAAAGACACCCTGGTAATACACTCCCCACAAAAAAACTACGAAAGAAAGTAGTCCAGTCTTAAGAAAAGATCGTTGGAAATGTTTATTTATAAAATCCAACCCCTAACCTAGGATCTGAGGGCATTAAAACGGCTAATCCGCTATCTAATCAAACACAACAAAGAAAGAAAACTAACCCCTAAACTATAAATTTAAACCCTCGTGATCAGTTCTAATTACAATCAAAAAATCTCGCAAAACTGGGGAAAACGGTACAAACCCTAACTAAATTTACAATGGAAAAGGTAACGATGTTCTAGGAAGAATCATCGTGCCATAAATAAATAGTCAAACATGACTGCAAAAATCTAAATGACGCTAAAAGCCATCCCGCATTTACATTTAATATTTATCTGTCAAAGCTAAACCTTGAATTACCGAAACATCGGATCCGAACGTCCGTTTATAAATTAAACAAACCTAGTATAACAGTCGTTTCATTACAATCATACACATAACAATGAATTATACAATAATACTACAAAAATAAACAACAGAAGGGTTCACAAAGGGAAAATGCACTGAAGTAAATTAAGAAAACACAGTAATTCTTGATATTACCCTACCTACTTTGAATTGGAGACTGTTTGTTCCATCCGTCATCTAAAGTGTATGTGAATTCAGACAAGGCATGCTCTTAAAACATGTCAAAACAAACATATGTTACACGACCCACTAGTTGACTACCTTCAGTCATCAGACTGATTCCTGTCAAGTCTAACCATGTATTTCTCTAGAGTTCCCTTCCAGGGATATCCTGTCTCAAGCACGTTGCATTGGTCCACGTTGAAACAATCATGATCAACGTTAAACATTTGATTAAGATTTAATTGAAGTTTTAACCCACGCCGGTTTAGTAATAATTATCTTTCATGATTTAGGTTTCTGATTATTACTATCTTTGTTTAAGAGTGTCTTAATTATTGAATGACCAACATGCAAGGCTAATGGACTGAAAACTAAACACAACAGAATGCACGTGGCATCTGTTTGTCAACAATAACACAAATTATAATAGTCGTAAGTCTTCTACAGATCCTTACGAGATGCATGATCCGAATAATCATAGCAACCTTGAGCACTAAGCGGCTCCAATATCATAGAAATATAATCTAGTCCACAATAACACATTTCCAGATGGGAAAGCAATGCTCCATCTAATTACCATTCTAAAAATATCTAAACGTGTCCTCCACTGGATCACGAAAAGCATTCACCTCAGCAGTCAACCCTATGAATCTGCTGGCATAATAAATGAACGGAAACCACCCCATAAATCAACGTGTCAAAACACGGAAACAATCAATCACCTTAAGTGAGAAAATAAGCCTTCAAAAATAAGCAAATGTGTGGCTCCATTCTATAAGAGTTACTCTGATAGTATAAAAGATAAGGTAAATATCCTTCTTCTTTTCGCTTACAACACTTGCGAATTCAATTAAACATTGAGAATGTAACTTCTTAATCACCCTATACTCAAACAATTACAATGATACAATTGTACATTCCAACTGAGCTCCAAGAACGGCTCGATAAAAATAATCTGGCTAGCAGAAACAAAGTATGCTATCGTGCGTCAACTGTCTCACTTGAGAATCCAGTCTGCTGCTCTGCAGGTTACAGTAAATAACCTTGAGTGTCGTGAGCGGTCATCCTCACGAAACTCGAGTGTTATTCACCACGCTTCACTGCGTATCAAAGACTATCAAAACATGTATGCAAACTAGTGTAATGCATTCGAAAAATGTATATGGTTTGCATCTCTTACACCTTATAATACAATGTCATTATTATCTGGACAACAAGGCCTCGTAACTCGCCTTGAAAAATGAAGTTTAAACGTAGGCTGGGTCACAGCTTGGCAAAGCATAGCAAAAGAGAGATGTGTCACTATGCAAAGACATTAAGAAGATACTCCACTGTGTCACAAAAGAAAAGAATTCTCCAAAAATAATGTGCGCAGTGCACTCAAAGTAAATAAGGAAGAAGGAAGGAAGATTGTAGTTTTACGTGACCGTGAATCTTGTGATTATGAGTCACGGGACCTCCTTTTTACGTGGAATCCGAACCACAGGACATGGCATTTCACTTCGAAATCAAAGTAAATAAATGTTTTTAATAACACCATTCTCCTGGCTTATAATTGTCAATGATACGTTAAATGTTGAATGGTCGGTTGATGAGTGCTTTGACCACAGACACTCCCATTCTTTGACATGATTCTCCTTGAATCCAGGTTCTAAGACCTTCAAAATGTATTTACATAAAAATGTTAGATGCATAACCCTTACAGCATCGAAATGATACGACCGACTAACAGTGGCGTATTCATATCTTTAACAATGAGGCCTCAAAATTACCAAAAAGGAATAAAATACTTTGAGCTGGTTAAAACAAATAAATCATTGCTCCTTCTAAGCTGACGTCAATTCTAGGGACTATACAACAATTATGACATATAAATGCACCCCTCTGAGGTGGCTAACTCTGGGCATAAACTTTCTACCAAAAATGTGGAAGCCTATGACAAGTGAAAAGTATGCCTTCAGTGGCATCTACAAGAAAATACAAACGCTACCTAAATGACTGTTATATCTCAACAGTTGACTACAACTGAATCCACCCCCGAGACCATAACCAAATACAAGTAGAAATTAACGAAAACTCACGGCACCCTGTTTCACACAAGGAAACATCCCAGGCTTCAATTTAATGAGTAATTCCTTATGTTCCCAGTCTGTAGTAGTATTTTCCTTGGCCATGGTTTGCGTAATCCTCGTATCGGCTTCCATATTGCTGGTGTTAGATGATCATTGGCTCCTCCATTAGGATATTTACATCATCATCTCGTTCCTCGTGGTACAGGTGTGAATTAGCATGTCGTCCCAGTCACACATTTTTGACATTCTTCTTACAATGATTAATAAGTTACAAAAACACTGCTTTCATCACTGATGATAATTTATCTAGCAACACTGGATTTAAACTTTAAAGAATAAATGGCCATGTGCCTGATTTACTGAAGCTATCATTCACAGATTCGTCGGCACATGTGATAACACAATCACTGGAATATTTGAGTGAGATTCGCCTTTGCACGGCGTATTTCTCTGACATTAATACAACTTTTACAGCACTCAATACTGTTAAATAATGCTATAATTTTTCACTTTGATGAAATTTTACGACCCACATTCCACTATGTGGTGTCGCGTTACACATGTACTGGACGTACAAGAACAAAATCACCAAATCACTTCTTTTACAAATATCACCTTATCGTGATTACTATTCCGTCGAATACGATTTCACAAGCACTGCGTGGTGCTGATAAACTTTAGGATGCTTTGTCAATCCTTAGATAAGACTTACTTAGTCTTCTCACAACCAAAATGTTCTTCGGTCACTCAACCGGACTTATGCGAATACACTTCCGTGCGGCTCAAGCGCAAATGGGATTGTCCTTCCTCCCTGCATGGCGTGTTCCGGCTTCGAATACCCCCGAAGTCATTTAGCTTCTACTTCCTTCTTCCTCGAGTCTCTGCGATGCAAATACATTTAATTACCCAAAATATTGCCATGTTGACGTGGCTAAAAATGCAGAATTACTGATTATGATATTTCTCGAAGATTCACATCGTAGATAAACATCTGCGATCATGATTAATCCTTCACAAGCTTCCAAACGAAGTCAAAAATTCTCCTGAAGATGATACAGGCTTCCGAAGTGCGTTCAGTGATTACATGGTTGGAGTAGTCCCTGATACAACTAAAAATCATCACCAGCATGAGATCAAGCGGTCTGTTATGTATTTTAGTGGTCGAATGCACGCTCAATATATAATCGATGCAAGAACACATAATAAATACTTAAATCCTTATATTTATCTCTACTCTAATACACATATGATATGATAACCAAGGAGTAGTATTCCTTGATAAATAATGGATAAATAAATAGCACCATGACAACTGTTGTGCCTTGGTGTTTGGAAAAGTCAGGGGGAGTCTATCTTTATATAACTTCCGCGACCACCACCAGAGTGCTCGTTAACGGGATATAACAGTCTTCCCTGGGCAAACGAAAATCATTGCACGTAGTCACTGAGGTAAGCTGATAGTCGTCTGGGACGCTCAGAATGTCAAACATGCATTCCAACTCGATGATCTATGACTGGCTCGGCTGCTGGATTAGGGTTGAAATTCACTGGGTTGTTGAAGTCCGTGAATATGATCTCTGGAGGAATATACTGGGGGAGGGTGGTAGAAGGTTGGTCCTGTACGTCCTGGGCGAATGATACGTGGGGTTTTGGTTTTCGGTTGAACCCCAGTCATTCTCATTTGATTTAGGTGCCGTTTAATGTTTGATCCATCGTCGAGGAGAATAATGTAGTGTAGTTTTCCTAAACATTTTGCTATCTCTCCAAATCGCGAGGTAGGTTTTCTGTTTTGTGGATACCAGCGAACTTGTACTCTTTCTCCTTCTGAAAACTTGCGAGTAGAACTTTGTACTGTCTGTTCATTTGAGTCACATTGTTGAGTTTTGGAGTGACTTTGGACAAGTGCATCAAGACGAGTTGTAATGGTTCGATTCAGGTATAACTCTGCTGGAGACTTCCCGCAGGCTAAAGGAGTTGCTCGATACTTGAACATGATTTCTTGTAACTGCTGTCGTAGTGACAGATCTGAATTGTTCATGGCATTCAGCTTCACTTTTAATGTTTGCACGTATCTTTCGGCTAATCCGTTGGTTGAAGGATGATGTGGAGCACTAAATTTCTGAGTAATTCCATTCTTAATGCAGTAGTCTTTAAATTCCATTGAAGTAAAAATTGTAGCATTGTCTGACACGAGAACTGATGGAAATCAGTGTGTAGCAAAAATGTCACTAAGGGCTTCAATTGTCGATTCTGATGTGGGTGCACTTGTTTGAGTTCGTACTTCTGCCCACTTAGATTTGGCATCAACTAGAACCAGGAAATGGAGGTTTCTGTACGGACCCGCGTAGTCAGTGTGTACTCGTTCAAAGTTTTCTCTTTGTTCATCCCACTGGTGCACAGGTACTATTGCAGGGCTTTTATGTAGCAGTGCACAAGCTTCACAGGATCTCACCATTCGTTCAAAGTCCTTGTCGATCCCTTTCCAGTAAACATATCTCCGTGCTAGCTGTTTCATCTTAACGATTCCAACGCGTGTGTGGTGTAGTTCGTTCAACACCGCTGATCGTAACTGATTTGGAACAACTAACCGATGGTCCCTGAAGAAGGGTTCGTCCTGAATGGTATATTGAATCTGTATTTATGGTAGAATTGAGTTCATTTCGAATTGGGATGAGTTCATCGTCTTCACGAGATGCTTTGATCGGGTTTTCAGGGGTTATTTCTTCGCTCGAAATCTGATTAATGATCTGATCACATTACATTAAAACTTCGTTGTCAAATACTTGTTCGATGGAAGTTTTATGCTCTGGATTCGGTGCTCGTGAAAGACAGTCCACATTTACCATGTTCATCCGCCTTTCGGGATTTCACTTCGTAATCAAATTCCTGAAGGAAAGATGCATAGCGGAGTAATCTTGCTGAGGTCATTGCTGGAATATTTGAAGCTGGATGTAGAATTCTTGTCAGAAGTCTATTGTCTGTAATAAGTAGAAATTTTCTTCCATAAATGTTAACGAAGAAATGATGAACGGAGAACCTTATCGCCAGAGCTTCATTTTCCAACTGGCTAGATCTTTTTTCTGTATCCGTCAGTGATCTGGATGCAAATGCTATAGGTCTTTCGATACCATCAATTACATGGGAAAAGATTCCTGCGACACCCACTGGACTGGCATCGCACGCTACAAGGAGTGGCAATTCTGGATCGTATGGAGTAAGCACCTGATCACTAGAAACTTCATTCTTGAGCTTTATGAAAGCTGCATCGCATGCTGCTGTCCACTTAAATTTCTCTTCCTTTTGAAGTAGTTTTCGGAGAGGATATGTCTTTGTGGAAATGTCAGGAATAAATCGTGCGTAATAAGTCACCATTCCTAAAAACCTTCGAACGTCATCTGCAGTCTTGGGTTGAGTTATTTCATTTATTGCTTTGGTCCTTTTTCGGATTTAGATATTTTGTTGTGTTCTACAACGTGTCCAAGATATTCTGTTTTTGTAGTGAAGAATTCACACTTTTGCATGTTGACATGCAGATCGAACTTACGTAATCAGCTGTGGCCCCCACCTGTGGTTGGACCGTGACGTAGCCAGCGAAACTGGGTCAATGGACAGCGTGATGACCTCGCCTCGTTCTCCTGGTCCCTTCCTGGTTCGTTGGCCGTCCTTCGGCTTATCGTGATGGATTTTGATGTTTCTTCTCAATGCTGCTTGACCAGCGCATTAGGTTTGCCCCGAATCTCGTTCCATTGTAGTTTGCAAGAGTATTTCAAGATGTGAGTGAAATCTCTTGTCGTATAGTAGTTCCATTCATAGTTTCAGAGTCTCGCGTGGATGGATTACCGCGATCTCCATCTATGTCGAAGTATCCTGGACTTCATTGTAGATACTGCGTTTCTGTTTCCCTACATTAATGCAATTAGCAGTACATCAGCATTTGGTAAAAGAGTGAACCAATGATATCTCCCCTTTGCCTGACTGTAACTTGCATTTTTGATACTGGTATTTGTAGTGTAATACCACCGTCGAATACTGCTTTGAAGTAGAAAGAATAGGCTGCAGTAAGATTATTGTTGTGTAGAAATATCAATCTTAAACTGTGGCTGCACGATACACTTCCGTCCTCCTGTAGTAAACTGAGCCGTATGAATGAACTGCTTGCACGCTGTGTGTGTGTGTGTGTGTGTGTGTGTGTGTGGTGCACAGCTGCAAGTCCGCCTAGCAATGTTAGCTTGCACGCTAAGAGTTCTGTTTTCACGCCGATTTCATTGCCTTATGAAGCCTCGCGCTTCACTTGATATACGTTGCACTGTTATAAGACGTTTTGTTCCCAGACTAGGTCTTGCCTCGACCTGGTCAATGTATAGAGTGAATACGAGCGATTCCCTGCTTGTCTCAGAACCTCTTTTCAAGTCTCCCCTACTCTTCTCCTTCTGTGACGCGACTGCTGACCTCCCCACGCTGTTGTCACATGTTGTTACCTCTCCTTCCTTGTGACGACACACTACTGTCTCCAGACGTGCGATCCGCGCTTCAAGCGATGTCGGCCTGTCCATTCCTATAATTCACCTGTTTATTGTTTAAATAATTTCTAAATTTCCATCCTTTCTTCCGGCCTTTTATAAATGTTACTAGTACTTGCTTGACATAATAAAATACTCATTCTGAGTATAAAATCTTTAGGTCTTCGATTTTATTTCTTCTGAATCATTTTATTCCGTCATTTCTCAAATTCGCGGGTTTTAGTTCTCATCTCTTCTGAGTCACGGTTTTAGCCATAAATAAATTCGGGCGCAGTACGTTATTACACTTTTTAACATTTCTATTGATGCGACGTTCTCACGGTTTGACAAGTGAGTTCATATTTCGCTGACATAATCGTAGAATAATAAACACCAATGTTCCCTCACACGCACACACCTGCGTCGCGCGCGATTGGGATTGGTTTTGTCTGGTGCATTGGAATTTGTTTTGTTCCCCTCTAGATGCTTACTGCTCGGGTCCAAGCTCCGTGAACCTGAGAGGAATGTGAATGGCGAACTGAGTGATGGTGACGGGTGATAAGGATTCCCGGTGCGTGCGTAGTAACAGAACCAAATACATTGGTTGGTGACTCACTCACTCATTCACAACACCGCAGTGGTTTGAGCAATGGCCCTATGTTAGCAGTATTGGAATAGACATGAATTCCAGATAATACAATGGGCTGTTGACAGACCCTTCTCTTCCCACCTGCTCCACCCCTGCCCCTTCCCCTCATCCGCAAGTTCACAGAGCTTGGACACGAGCAGTAGTTGCTCTGGGTATATTCTTTTAGGGCCTTCGTAGGTATCTGGTACTTGCTGCATTACATTTTATTTCCTCTTTTATCTTCTTTTTAACACCGTTTAATAGGTTGCCCATCGTAGTTAGGCATTTATTGGTTTACTATCTCCATGATTTGATCATCTGCGCACATGTCTTTGCATAGCTTGCAAGCTTGGTTGACAGGTGCCGTTATGCGCTGGTTGTCTCATGAGATATCGCAGTTGGATTCTCTGTACTGTTCCGATCCTGTCATTTGACCAACAGATGTCGGTAGGTGCTGGCTGGCGATTACAGTTCCCTGTGTATCGTCAGCAGATGGCACCACTTATCCCCAAGGCAGCTGTCGTGTCCCCCTTGCTTGGTGTCTGTTTGACCATCATTAACCTCGCTTTAGGTTATTTTCTTCCCTTTCCTTTATACACCTAGAGCGGTTTTCACTTCTATAAAACATTTCCGGATAGAACTCGCCGCTTTCTCCACATCTTCTTTCATCTCTTTCAACTCCTATTTCCACGATATTTTCAGTGGTTTTAAGAGCACTATCACGACACGTATCGTCGTCGTCTGCCATCTTTGAGAAAAAAGAAATCTAGCGTAATAAGGTCCATTTAAACATTCATTCGTCGATGTCGACCATTAGAGCATGGATAATATTTACATCATAGGCTTTCTCGGCCGTTATCTCGTTTATCTAGGCTTGCAGGATTGAGCCGCGTCGTGTATCTGTGTATGGATAATACAATGAGGAACTTATTTTACTATGCATGTGCGTTTTCTGATAAAGTATGAAAGTTATTAACTCTCCTGGAATTTTGTCTGGGTATTCCACAAGTTAGATCTCGAGAGTATAACTTGTTCCAGTACGCATGCATCACTCTAAAGATTTCTCGATAATATCAAATCTATTTGTTTTTATTTTTAGTTGTATATGCACCCAAACATCGGATTCTAACTACAAGACAATTCGGACTCCAAGCCGATACTCCCCCACTGAGCTTGAGGTGTGTAGCACAGAGTGATACGTTGTTCCACAGTGGCCATAAAGAACATTCATGTCATATATGTAAGCAAGTGTTCACACAAAGTAAAAATTTGAAGAGCCATATTCTTCTGCATAGTGGAGTAAAACTTCATGCTTGTAATGAATGCGGGAAGACATTTCAACGAAAAAGTCACGTAATCGTTCACATGTTGGTACATAGCGGGAGTAAATCTTACTCCTTTGAAATGTGCGGAAAGGCTTTTCGTCATAAAAGTACTTTGCAAAGTCATCTTTTACTCCATGGTGATGAAAAGGTGCATTCTTGTGAAACATGAGGGAAAGCGTTTCAATTGAAGCGTTATTTGAAAGGACATATGTTACTTCATAGTGGACAAAACGAGCACGCTTGTGAAGTATGCGGAAAGGCGTTTTCTCGGAAGGCTTCTATGAAGAACCATATGGTAGTTCATAGTAAGGCATGGCCTTTTCCTTGTAGAACATGTGGAAAGGCTTTCGCTCGAGTGTTTTACTTGGAAGCTCACACTTTGCTTCATAGTGGTCAAGGAGCGCACACTTGTCAAATATGCGGAAAGCAAATCGCCCGAAAAAGTTATTTAAAGAGCCATATGTTACTTCACCGCAACCTCAATTATTCAAATTGTTGTGTAATATGTGGCCAGGCTTTTACACAGAGGAGCAATTTGAATACTCACATGCTGATTCATAGTGGGAAGAAACCATACTCTTGTAATATATTCGGAAAGGAATTCACACTGAAAGGTAATTTGACAAATCATTTGCCGCTTCATGAAAGTGATTTGGATACAGCGTTTTTAAACTAGCATTGTATTTTATGCACGTTAAGCGAAAAACTCTTGGAAGATATGGTTCATGAGATAGCATTGTCCTTTGGATTCCAAATTTAGCATTGCGTTGCTTCTCCCAAAAAAAAAACCGCATCACAACTTTGGCATGAACTAGCGTACACACATGCTATTTCACATCCATGGTACTCAGCAGAGTTGTTTGTTTATCACTTGGTGACATTATTATGTTGGAATGTTGCAGTCAAGGACATAACCCTCCAGTCGTAACAGTTATCGTTGTGATCGCCCTAAACCGCAGTGGTTTGTGACGTACAGCATCGTCTGTCAGTGCTGTGTGGGCTGTCGTATTTGTAAGTACAGCATGGTCTGTCAGTGCTGTGTGAGCTGTCGTATTTGTAAGCAGCATATGTAGGTTAGAGCACAAGACATGGGAAGGCATTTACCATCAGAACAAGTCACGCATGCAGTAACCCTCTTGCGGGAAGGACGCACTCAGCGTTAAGTAGCAAAGCGGCTTAGCGTGTCTCACTCAGTCACCTGCAGGTGGTGGCAGCGATATCAAGAGCTACACACTGTCAAACGCTGATATGGTTCAGGGAGAATACGGAAAACAACGCCAGCTGAAGACCGATTTCTTCGTTTACATGACCTACGAAATCGCCGCAGTACAGCCAGGAACCTACGAGGCGAGCTAATTAATGCACATAGAACTGTCGTCAGTACACAGACAGTCCGCAATAGACTAAGGGAAGGTTAGCTCAATTCCCGGAGCCACTTAACGAAGATACCGTTTGCAGTTTGCACAACAGCATGTCAACTGCCAGCTCCGACACTGGACGCCAGTATTCTTTGCCGATAAATCCAGATTCCAGATTTCTCCAGAAAGCACGTTGCAAGGCAAATTTCGTTCTCCTTGGAAATCCAGTTGGTCATATTCTAGTCTGGCGACGTCAAAGAGAACAAAATTTGTCTTGCAACGTGCAGGAAACAGTCGCTTTCAGTGGCAGATCAGTGATAGTTCGGGGAGGTATTTATTTGAACCATAGAAGTGACCTCGTAGTCATTCAGGGGCAATTGGCTGCTGTGCGCTACATTGAGGAGGTTCTGGAGAACCATGTACTGCCCATCGCAGACAACATTGAGCAATATTTCAAATTACTGCATGATGGAGCCTCTGCACATTCTGCTAGGGTCACCAGGGACTTCCTTGCAGCTGCTGAACTTCAAGTAATGGACTGACCCGTGTGTAGCCCCGACCTCAATTGTATCGACCATCTGTGGGATCTACTTGGTAGGCCTAACCAGAATCGCCCACAGCAACCACACACACTCCAGGAGCTGACAGCAGCATTATTGGAATAGTGGGCATCCCCCAGGATGCCATCTGGAGGCTTATGAGAAGCATGCCACGCCAGTATGCTGTTGTGCTACGAGCCAGAGTTGGGGACACAGGGTACTGCAAAGAGTTAAGTGTAAGTTTCAGTTTATTTTCAGTTGTATTCAAGTGCCGTGACTTTCGGTTTTGGACCACTGTTTCTGTTTGGGACAATCAAGCGTAACCGTGTGGATATGTTTCGTTCATTTTTGGTTTCTGTACAAATAAAGGGACATATTTAGATTCTCTATAATCTACGACCGCAAATTAAAGGCACACAGAGTATTAAAGACAACCAAACTTTTGATGCGTTTCTTTTTGTGAGCAGTGTACAATTTATAGATCTAGTATTTTGCAGCAAATGTGTTACAAAAGGATTTTGTGCAATATTACTGTATTTCTAGCAATTAGGACAAAAATTAATGTAGCTCATAAATATGAAATTGCTCGTCATAATGTTTGTAAACTATTATAGAAAACTAACTGAAGATCCTAACATGCAAATATAAAATGTGCACATTTGAACCATGATGGTGCATACAAACATTCAGAGTTATAGAAATGTTGCATCTTAAGTCATTAAATGTGAAAGATACAGTATAATTTCCATTGGAAAATGTCAAACTCATTCCACTGAACAGAAACCCAATTTTAGGTAATTAATAAATATTTCCTACAAGTTTACTCTTATTGATAAATCATAGTATCTCTATTTATTTGTTCTTTTTAGAAGAAAAAGCAATATACAGTTATTTTCAGAACGAATCATTTCACATTTTGCAATTTATCATTAATACAAAACTATTAGAATCTACTTGTGGAGGTTATAGAACATATCACGAAGATACATGATATGATGAGTTTTGGATAAATTTTGCATAGTGAAAATCCTATAAATGAAACAACTCTAATTAAATAATATGACTGCTTCCACAGCCATTGTTGTTTTTACAGTTTTTTCTTATTCTTGCCATGAGTTGATTAAGCGACGTTGTTTCATTCTCTATAATGGAGGATTTTTTACATGAGTAGATGCTGGAAAATAACTTAGATAGGGCAGAAATTAATGAGAGTTTGTACCGTATGACCAAAAGAATGCTACTGTAAAATTGTATCTGTACTCGTAGGGCTTTGTCTTCCTCTTTTCCTCAGAATGTCACTACAGTGCACATGAGTCTGTATTGAACAAGTGATTCAGGAATTAAAATAAATACCGTATGTGTTTTACTTTTTATACTTCTCTCGTAGAAATTTTCGATCACAATATTTTATTAACTTACCTATGTATAATAAAAAGGGGAGATGAATGTTATTTATAAAGAAACAATATGCATAGATATTAAACGCTTTGGTAACAAATACATACAAATTAGTGATTTTTCCTTACCCCTCTGTCGGGCGCAACCTAAATAATACAACTGTCGGCTGTAGCTAATCTGTCAGATAAACCATTGAAATATATGTTTATTACATTATATCGCCTAGAAACGGTGTTAGAATTTGCCATCCCATTAACTGTTGTATTTTTAAATTGAAGAAAGGAAAATATTCAGTTTAAATTATAAAATGCTCAATTTTCACTCAAAATAAAAGAATAAATACATATTAAGAACAAATTCAAATGCTGCTATCATATAACACTCAAGCTTTTCTAGTGAGATTTAAACGATCCACAGATTGAATTAACTAAAACAAGGGGATATTGTTCGTATCAATATTAGAAAAAAATAGGTACACTTATAAAAACAAAAACATAACTTATTAATACTTACGCAATCGGGCGCACTTAATCTCCTGATGAATCGGCTCACCAGTGGCGGTCTGTGGGTGGACACAGCACATTTATGAGAACATACACCCATAATGGTACATGTTGCCCGTACCATGAATTGACAAGGAACCTGATTTACTCAATTAGTTTTATTGTGGTGGCTATCTTTATCGTGTCATTCAGCTTCGGTCTAATAACACTGTGATACACACCGATACTTAAAAATAAGCTGAACTTAATTGCTTACCATTGCCCCAGGTGTGACTTGTAAGACACATCATTTATTTTAATGGTGGTAAAAATACTAGTATGTGTCTTTAATGAAACCATGAACTGATTGAGTTTATGTAATCTACACTTTAGGGATATGTGTTATGGATAATTTACCCTTCACCTCCTTAAGTACGTTTCTAATGACACCTAGTATGTACAACCGGTAAGCTCAATGTTACACTGTAAACAAAGGAAATATAACCACACGGGTTTACAAACTTAACTCAATCTTGCAGTCACCAAAACATTCAAAGCAAAGCAAACATGGAGGCAGTTTGAAAATTTCTCTAAATAAAGAGAACATGTCTCCAGTTAGATTATCTAAACTAGATGCAAATGTGCTAACGCTATATATTTCTCTTTCAATGTATGTATGTATGTATGTATGTATGTATGAAGTATATATGCTGATTTTTCTCAGCACATGTGCGTCTTCAATGTGCTCCTATCGTTAAAAAGTGCACACCAAGTACGTAGAACTGATTGGTTGTGACATAAGCGCCATTGTATTAATGCAACTACTGTATGATCCAAGTTGATATTTAAGGATTTTAATGGAGGGGCACGTGACCTTATGCTCACCACGGAGTATCGAAGGACCCTGAAACAAGGACGACCTCACCGTCACGCAACTGGCGAGGAGAGTGGGAGCCATTGCGACGCACGGTGAAATATCCAAGCCTGGGGGAGAAAAGATATTTTCTCTTAATCTCACAGATTATGTGTGCTCGACGGAGGGTTAATATTCATAATGGTGTGTCTTTTTTTATTTCTTCGCATTTTCACTGAATTTTCAGTTAGGATTTGAAATTTATATTGCTGGTAGCCCTGCAATAATGATTTGCTTTCTGTTGACATTGAAATCTCCTTGGGAGAACCCTTTATATAGTCCAGGACACGTTAAATAAGTTACTAGAAAACCAACATGGCCGCCACATTTGGTGTTGCCAACTTACATCATTTAACACCAAAAAGTCAGCACACGCATCCATGTAACACGTATCGCAAATGATCCAAACTAAGTAAAGGCTCTTTTACGAAAATACGTTTTACATGAAGTTGTGAAGCAGTCCTTGCTCAAGTTAGGGACATCTTGGTCATCAGTCCTCGACAGTAACTCTTAAGCAGTATCATGGTAGTGAAGTTAACTTAAATTATCTCTTCTAGATTGAATTTTAAAGCATCATATAAAAAGCATAAGAACAGAAACATTAATACTTACTCAATTATTTTCGCCAGGGAGCTAAAGATGAGCATGTTCATTTCTTCTTATAGGCTATATTTTATAATTAGTCCAAAAATGCAGACCATTCTGTTTTAAGATGAGTGTTCAGAGAAGGATTTAGGAGTAGGAGAGAAATATAAAAGGCAGGGCCGCCGAGAAAGGGGGAAAATGGGCCGTAAGCGGTGAGGGCCCGTAAGCAATGATGGCCCGTTAGTGATTGTTTACGTTTTCTTGCGAATATTGTTTTATTTCTCTTAACTTTATTTTGATTCAAAACCTGGTAAGACAAGTGTTGGCCTAAGTGTTATTGAATATGTTCTTCGAAGAGGTTCCCCTGCAAAGCGTAATAACCTTCCAAGTGACGGAACAAGAGCCTTCGTGAGAACAGTTTGATTTTCAAAACTACAGAGTGGAGAATGTGTTCGTACAGACTGGTTAGTATGTAGTGATACAAATCAATCAATATATTCTTTTCCTTGCAGATTACTTGGTCACAACCCTGAGTTTCATAAGTTAGTTTTAGCAGGGGTGGATCTAGGGGAGGGCGAGGAGGGCGACCGCCCAGGGCCCCGCGGTCTAGGGGGCCCCACGCCATGGATTGTTTTAAATTTAATTGATTAATTAATTATACGTTTCAAACTTTTCAAACTAATTTATAATTCATATTCTTTTTTCAGTGCAGCTATGACTTCCCGTGACCGTTTAGCAAGTTTAGATATCAGTGAAATAATTGAAGACTTCAGCCGGGAAAAAAGTCTCTTCTTAAGTATGCAATCCATGGATTGGTCTGCGGTAGTTCTCCAGTCGGTTCTATTTATACCTTTCCTCTTCATCTCTTCATAGTTTCTGCATCCTACATCATTTGCTCTACATATTGTAGGCGTGGTCTTCCTCGACATCTTTTGCCTTCAACCATTCCCTCCAATACCGTTTTCAGCAGGCTATCGTGTCTCA